>JACJUM010002929.1:2446603-2598078 GCA_020976665.1 Heortia vitessoides
TGAGCTTGTGGCTTCACCTCTTTTCACTACATTAAATTACCAATTATGATAAGCGACATTTGCTTTGAGACGCCCCACTTTCAGTTAACTAAAATAAACTATTCACTTTGATTCAGCTACGTACAGAAGGTAGACCAGGATTTACTTCTACACAAACGATGCAAATGTCTCCTAATCTAGCTGTGGCATAAATAGTTATAATATTTAACTGACTAAGTAAATATAAAACTGATAAAATTTAGAATAGATGGTCGGTTGTTTTAAATGTAATTAAAGATTTAACTCTCCTTACGACTTTTTATTATAAATTAATTAAAAATTGTTTTGTATTCTTACAGATATTATAACAACAAAGTATGTAAAACAATAAATTATAAATTCACACAACATATCATATATTGACCTGACACCATGATAAAGCGCTCAAATCACATGTGTAATGGACATCATACAGCAGAGGAATCACAAATATACTACTTTATACACATATGTATTTGACACCTAAACACAGATTAAACTCAAATAATATCAAATAAATATTTGTTCTGGATGGGAATCGAACCCATGATCTTTGACGCTCAAGTTACGATAAATACCATCTGCGCTATCAGGTCTGTGAAAGTGGATATATTATTTGTTTGTCTGGTACGCTTTCTCCGCCATCGCAAGCAACGATAATCTTTATATTAGTTGCACTTTCACAGCTGGACACAGGCATCCTCAAGTGATTTCTAATAGGACTGGTTGTGTGCGGCTTTAATCGAGTGCAATCCTGCAGTATCACCGTCGGGCTACATCATGGGTACACGACCTCTGCTGCGCTTGCTGATACGTGGTCTCCATTCCAGAACCTCACGGCTCCATCGGCTATTGGTTCTGCCATATGCCACTTCAATATACTAATTCATTCTGTCAAGGACTTTGATCTTGTTTACATTCTTTTACAGATCTCTTTATTGCAAATTCGATCGCGCTACGATTTTGAGATTGCTTCCTCTCCATAACTCTTTGGGCTATTTTGTGTTAGTTTCTACTAAAAATTTTCTCGAAAAGAGGAGTTTTCTGTATTTTTGAACATTTACTAATTTTCTAGTTGATCACATTTAGGTATGTTTGTTACTCTTAAAACTTTCATTAAATAAGCCATTCGTTGTTTGTTTTAGGCGAACATAATGGTAGACTAACCAGACAAATACTTAAATGCCAGTATTGACGGGGATAAGCCTCTAATGATCTATCCTGTGCACGTCTCGATTATCCTGGGATTGCCCCTTCCATTACATGGATGCTTTTTAGATGTCACAAGATTGAAATGAGCTGAAAGGATTCTCAATGGCGTTTCTAAAGAGCGGGCCTTGATATTTGACGGTCTCAATGGCCCAGATAGTAGTGATCCTGTCTTCTACGTTTAAGGTTGTTGGTTCGATCCCATATAAAGGTAAGGTATTTTAAAGATTCGGATTTAAACATTTTGCCTTGCTTCCTTCTTGAAAAATTACATACTATATATAGCAATATACATTATACAATACACATACATACTATATACATTAGCAAATGCAGGAGGAACCGCTTGTGAAACCATTGGGTGCGCTACCACTTTGGTTTGAAAATATGTGCATGAACACCTCTGAAAATCGCTTAGTTTATCGAGATCTATCAGAAACTAGATACACTTACCGGTAAGTGCAATAAACTGGTACGAATATAAGTAGTATTGTAGCCTCAGGTGAAGATAAAAGCATATTAAAACTATTCTTTTAAAGGCTTTAAAACGCAGTTTATTACTTTTTACATTTTTGGTTCAAAGTTTTGGTTACTTTGTTAATCTTGAAAACAGTTGCCGCAATATAATAATAACGTCTAATTAAAATGTAAAATGTAAAAAAATCACGTTTTAGAGCCGTTAAAAGAATTGTTTTATTAATAATTGTGGACGTTTAAATGTTAAAATTTTCCAACATTAACGTATAAATTCAAAAAGGTGATATATCTGGCTATGTTTTTAAACGTTATTATGCATAAAAAGTTTAAAACAATTCTATGTTTTGTAGTTATTTGCGTAAGCTGTTTTGGTTTTTACGACCACATATACTGTAAACAAAGACAAAGAGGTAGAGGTGTAGGTGGACCTAAAGAACGTATTAGTGTTCTTATGCCCAAGTTTGTTCCGGTAATAGTATAGCAACATCTTTCTGGGAAAAACAACTTACTAAGATATTTCGGAAGGGTTATACCATTTCGCTGATGGAAGGCAACTATTAAGATAAGAGATATGTTTGCTCCGTTACCGACTCTCCGCTTTTGGGCCTCAGCTGAATATAATCTACATTAACGTGTATAAAACTAAGCACTGAATAATTAACTTGTAAATGCATAGCGTAAAATTCCAATATGACAGGTAAATGGTAGTGATGCTATCTTATGCGCCAGGGGTAGTGGGTTCGATCCCCACCTAAGACAAGTATTTATATGATGACATTTGTGTTTGTCCTGTGTTTAGGTGTTAAAAATGTGTATTTATTATAACAGAAGATTTACAAATATATAAATTTGTAAATCTACTGTTCTCTGATGTCTGGGACACCACTTGTGTTACAGACATCATAGAACAGACTTCGAGCAACTTACCACGGAGTCAGGTGAATGAATAAGATGTTGTGTAAATTAAATTTGGAATTTTATTTGCAATAAGTAGATAGAATTTTTTTCACTAAGTATCATTAATCTACTCCACCACTTTTACCACGTAATGCTCCTTGTGAGGTCATGGATTCGATCCCCACCCAGGACATATATTTATATGATACTATTTGTGTTTTATCTGTCAATTATATGTATTTAAGTATTAATATTATTTGTAATTCCCTTGTTGTCTGATGTCAGTACTGCGTGTTTTAAGCGACTTATCTCAAGTTAATATATGAGACGTTGTGCAAACACACAAAAAACACACAAAAAAATATTGTGTGTTTGCGTATGTGTATGTACGAGTATGTGTGTGTGTGTGTGTGTGTTGGTGGATGTTCTGTTATGAATATTTTGATTGTTTATATTTTTACATTAGTTATATTTATTATACACCTCAAACTGCCTTATTATTCTTGTATTTCTTTTCTAGCTAAAGGTGCCTGGACGAGATCGCTCTATGCGATAAGGCCGCCTATTGTACTGTACTGTTGTATGTTTTTCTATGTTATTTGAATGTGTTGTTTATGGTGTGTACAGTAAAAAATATTATTATTATTATTAAGACAAAAGCTAATAGAGAATTTTGCACATAAATTACGCGCTGGAAAGGTGGCGATTACCGAACGTAGCCTCGTGACTGGAATGCCCATCCCAAAACTGTAGTATTTAAGCTGCACTATTTCAGATGTGAAAACCACTACCGCACGGTTGTAAAATAAGCCGCTATTTGAACTGTAGCTTGAAAATTTCAAAAAATCACAGAAATACCGAATGGATGGTGATATTGACGATAGATTATTCTTTAAAGGTTTTATGCATTGAAAAATGGTGAATATATGTTTTTAAATAATAATTACAAAAAAAGAGTTGTCTCTGGTTTCAGAAGGGAGCTGGACCCTGTAAGTTTTCCATTCTGGAAACTACTGCTGTACTAGAAAAGCCTGTTTATATTTGTTGTACGGTATCATTTGTTATAGACTAATGTTTCTGTTTTTAATTTTTAAAGGATGTTTATGAGACATTTTCACTTGTTTTGTCACAAAAAATGTAGTATATACGAGTAGTTTATGTTACTCGCTGAAAATGAAACTTTATATAAAAGGTTATTTTATGTAAATAGATCTACTAGTAGTTTTTGATTAATTTGTTATAAATGTATGAAAATACAAATCTCGTTGTAGCTTTCTATCAGTAGAAGAATTTTCAAATTTGGCTTAGTCTATTTTTCGTTACAGAAATACAGATTTTTCCTTTTTATAATAATAGCGCAGATAATTCATGTTATCTTTTTCAAGTACATGTACTCGTCTAAAATTAACCAATTTAGTAAATGACGATCTAGTGACGTCTAGTTGAACAAACGAAACTACTAGCTAAGCCGATAGATGTTGTCCTATCTTAACTTTACTCATATATTTATTATGAAAAATATTTTGTGACTATAAATGGAGATATAATCTACCGTATTTCTAAAGTGGTCTTAAATTGTATACAACAAGCAAAAAAATTTAAAATCGTTTCAGTATTTACTAGGAAAAGATAAACTTATCTCAGGTACCGGAGGACTGCACTTCTGAAACTATAAGAAAGATGCAAAGTCGAATTCCGTCTGACACTTGGCACAAGTGGATTTTTTAAATGAATGTCATCTTAAATATTATTGAGCATTTTCTACGCGTAACGCTTCTCAAAGTCATAGTTATAGTATTTCAAAAGTTTATATCCCGGACAAAAACTGTGACACGAAATTGAATAAAAATGTTTTCCTATAAAATATTAGAAAAGTAGGAATCTGGTTACCGCTGTAAAACCCACCGCGCCCCGTCTGTTTTCGCCTGAAGATCGATCAATCACGTCGACAAAGTACGGACGATGTCAACTCAGAATTAGCCGATTAGCTATTCGGCTAACTGGCAAACGGTTAAATAGCCTCTTGACGAATCTGTCCGATTTTAGGGAAGGGTTTCATCTCGGGAAGTGCTTAAGTGCCTCTTCGAGATTTGAATGCTAATTGTGCCCTTGGCAGATATAGAGCGTTTATTTAGATTGTTGTTTGTTTGAAGAGTTTCGGTGGACTGGGAAATTTTATTGGTAATAAACTGAAGATTTATCTTTCTACTTTTTTAATGATTTCTTTTAATTTAATACATTTTAAAGATTTATTTTGGATCAAGTTTATATTAGGTGTTGTAAGAGGCAATTGGTACGCCGGACCCATCAACAGACGTAGTTGAAATTCAATTGGACGGAGATGGAAAGATGCATTAACTTGTTAACTCTTTGGGAGGCGACGCTCCACTTTGGGAAGGTCACGCCTTATTTCAATCATAGTAATAAAGTACAATTCCAGTAATTATTTAAATCACTTAAAGATATATTTGTCAAACAGAGGATGGCCCAGGGCAAGGTTATTAAAATAAAAGCAATAATATATGTTTTGCTCGAAAAAAAATGACAATCAAAATCTTTTTGCTATTAATAATAATAATACGAGTATTATTATAATAATAACTCATGTGATACTTTATATATATAGTAATAATCATATATATATATATATATATGGCGCAGGCAATATATATACAAAGTAGATAAACGTGGCATACATATTTGTATAAAAAAACGCAATAAATGTATATGATATAAAAATGTATACGATATATATAAAATAACATACATCAGAAATAAGGTTATAAAGTTAGAGAGACAGCATCAGTAAATAAACTACGAAGACAGCGTTTCAGGATAAATTTGTTTGGGGATTGCTTGATATTCAACGGAAGCTCGTTCCATAGCTGTCACTGTAAAAGAGTTTGTCAAAAAACTAGAGTGATGAGAAGGAGTTAAGAGCGAGAGAGTATTAGAAGAACGGAGAGATTATACTATTTTATTTTGCCGTGTGATACTGGCAGAGTACAATAGTACTTTCCCTTGTACGAGGTATCGTAAGAGGCTGTCAAATAAGATACCAGAACTAGTAGACGGCGGTATATCTATCCGTAATAGTGTAAGTCAAATGCACGAGCCGGGGATGCGCAGCAGTATCCCCGTTGTGAAGCTACGCTCCACGATTGCCAACTCGCCTGCCCAATTCGGCAATCATAGGCAAAATTCCTCCTTTATTGCGAAAGCCAATGCCCAGCTGTGAACTTCTAATGGCTGGTGTCTATCTATCTATGGTATGTCTATCTATGGTGTGATCTTCTAATGATATGATGATGATGATGACTTGTTATAATGATATCAGGCTACAGAGACATCACAAACATATATTGAACTTAAATATATATTGAATAGACAAAGAACAAACCCAAATATTCATAAAAGAAATGTTTGACTTGGGTAACGATTTAAACGACCCTTGACAACTAATACACGGGTGCAATCGAACCTGTCAAAAATTATTTATTGTTCACCATAGAATCAAAGCCTTATAATTCAAAGAGTGCAGGGGTGGCCTTTTTTCTTAGAGCGATTCTTTTTAGTCAATTTTTTGTATAGATGGAAAGTAAATAAAACGAAATGGGATGGAATTTTTAGGATGTATCTTATTAGAACTACAAAAAATACATCAAATTTTGAAAGGGAAAAGTTTACACACGGCTTATTTTAGTTGCATTAGCTATTTGACTATTACACTTTTATGTTTGAAGTTTTGAGAGAGTTTAAAGAGCGACTTTGTGTGTATTTTTTTACTTTGTAAGCTTGATAAGTGTAATACGGAAAACTTAAATTTTTACCTCTAAATCGACAAATTAGCACATAATCCATTGTTAACCACATGGATATTACTAGCGACAACAGAGTGTTATTAAGATATTATGCCACAACACCCAGTAATTTAACTGTCTCTCTCACTTTTCAACCTAGAACACAGCAATGTGAACACTGGCGTTTTGCATTAGAAATAGGTAAGAGCATTAATCTTACTACTGCAGATGAGTTTTGTTTGAGATCTACCTATCTATCATACCTTTGGTGCACAAGATCGGGTCACTTCCGTCTGCGCCGTCGGGCCCGTCAAAGTATATTTATATTTAATTATATGTACTTCCATTGAAAAAAAAATTGTGGAAAAAATGCATGTGTGTTTAATTAGCAAAATTCTCGGATTGCTAAAACTTTAGTTACTCCATATAACATTAGCTAGTGAAAGTTTTAATAAAATCAGTCCTGTTGTTTCAAAGTTAACCTCAAACAGATAAACAGACTTTCAAAATAACTTTTGTTTTTTGTACGTACCATACATAATTTCATATGCCTATTTTCAAAAGCTGTTATTTTGATATTACCAACTAACACCCAAATTGTATTTATTAGTTTTGTTAGACTAAATAAATCAAAAAGAATACATTCTAAAATATATTATCTAATGAAATCTAGGCAATAATTTCGCAATTCCTACACAGAGGCGATCGTTACATAGAGACGACGCATTTCTCTCCTCCAAACTCATTCAAACACTAAACCCTTATTTATATTCCGTATCCTCAATAGCCACTCGCCGTCACTGCCTGCGGTCTGACGAATCGCTCCAGTAGCGAGCCCTCGAGAGAGCAATTCGCACCAGATGCAGCTTACCAACTACTTTACTTTGACCATTTTTTATTCCTGTCTTCCCGCTTTTGTAGTCAGGAAATGTAAAACTGGGACAAATGTGTAGAATTATTTTTAAATTGACATATACTCTTTTCAATATAGATTGATTATAATATCAAAGTAACTCGAATTAGTCATTTATAAATACACTATTTAAAAATAAATAAATTCCCACAATACATCACTCAAAGCACTTGTGTTGTACGGACATCAGACAAAAGAGAAATCACCAATATACTACTTGAATACATATGTTTGACATCCAGAAACAGTACAGACATAAATATCATCATATAAATATTTGTCCTATGTGGGGATCGAACCCACGACTTTTGGCGCACTAGACAGAATCACTATTATTTGCTACATCGGGCCTGTTATGGTGTTTGATATTATAATTTATTATTAATATTCTTACAAAGGCTTCACATTTAAAACATGTATGTATATGTATGTTTTTATTTGTACATATGTATTTATTTAGTAGATATATTACTATTAAAACTAGTTTGAATATATTATTTTTTAAATACTAGAATTAACTAATGCACAAATAGAATATCACTTCCAAATAGTATCTGTAGGGTTACCTAAAACGAAATAGTGGTTAGTCTATGTTAGAACTGCAAAAACAACTCGCGAACCGAGCGAGCGAAGCAAGAATGACACGGCAGCGGCCGACGGGTGTCAGAACAAAAAACTATATGTTTTTTCCAGTCCCAAATTCGTTTATCTAGTGCTAGTTTTACTATAACTCGACGTGACAGCTAGTTTGATCTAAGAATCAATGATATCATTGGTAAATTCTAGGTAAACTGGGTATTTCTAGTTTAAACAAAGACATTCAGTAAAATCTAGTTTTTATCAGTAAGAAAAACGAGTTCTAACGATATTTTAACTGAACAGATACAAAATCACTAACTTTTATGATGTTTTTGTGTTGTTTCTATTGATGTTTAATAAAAATTCCATTATTAATTAATAATATTAAACAAAAAAACAAGAAAGTTATTCAATAAATAGTATTTTATTATTAACAATAAATAGAAAAACCAAAATTAAAACAAGAAACATTGAAATAAAATATAATGTTGAATTAATTCACTAACAGTTAATAGTTTTTTATCATAAGGCGTCACATACCATTTACTTTTATATAAAACTACTAAAGTAGAAGTACGAAAGTTTTATTTCTGAAATTTATCGGTAACCAATTAGAATTTCTGCTATTTTTTAAAGAGAAAAAGAAGAGATCAGTAATCACCAATCTTATGCCTTCACAAAATAGACGCACATCTGCTTCATCATCATCATACAGATATGCCATAAAACCTCCACCGCTGGATATAGGCTTTCATAAATGAGGAGGGTCTAATTTCCTGACTGGATAAACATGATACTGTCACCCATCCCCATATAATATATTTATATATATATAAAATAACGTATATAATAAATAGTTATAAAGTTAAAGTTATAAGTAGAGAAGCAGCATCAGTAAATAAAGTACGGACACAGCGTTTCATGATAAATTTGTTTGGGGATTGCTTAATATTCAACGGAAGCTCGTTCCAGAGTCTGTCAGAAAATAGAGTGATGAGGAGGAGTTAAAAGCGAGTGAGTATTAGAAGAACGGAGATTACGTTCTTGAGAGAAAGATAGGAATTGGAATCTGTCCTTTAAGTAAATTGGTGCGTACGGATCAAAAAGTATTGAAAATAGTATGGGTAGAACTCGAATTTTGCGACGTTCTCGAATAGGAAGCCAGCCGAGAAGAGAACGGTATTGGGAAATATGATCGTATTTGCGAAAACCGAAAATGAGACGAAGATAGTTGTTTAATAAACGATCTAATTTATTAAGGAGTTCTAGAGAGATATTAGTGCAGCACAAGTCACCATAGTCAATTATGCGTAAAACCAAGGATTAAATAAGAAGGGTTTTGGTTTTAGTAGGAAGAAAATATTTTAATCGATAGAGATCACGAAGCGTTCCAGTAACCTCATTGCTGATTTCATTAACATGTGTATCCCAGGTTAAGGAAGAGTCGATAAATAGACCAAGATTCTTAACGTATGTGCTGTAGGGCACTACCATGTTATTAAGAATAATTACAGGTTGTTTTTTTAAACTGGATAATGGCCGTTTGCTGCCCAAGATAATGGCTTAAGTCTTGGATGGGTTCACAGAGATCCCAAAATTTTGTGACCAGTTTGCGATGTTGATCAAATCAGCATTAATCCTAACAATGGCATTATCCAGGTCATTGTACTCTGCCTGGGTGTATAGTTGTAGATCATCAGCGTATAGATGGTAAGAGCAGCCAATAGATTTGGTGACAAGGTTTATGAAAAGGAAAAATAATAACGGAGAGAGAATGCCACCTTGCGGCACACCAGCATCAATTGTCACCCACCGGGACAAATCATCACCCAGGTGCACCGCTTGCTGGCGTTCTCGAAGGTAAATCATCGTCTTAAAATAGTTTTACAATATACATGTGTAACTATTTTAGGAAACAAATAACATCTGTTAGATAAATTTATAAAATTACACTTAACTTGCTAGTTACCCGCGGTTAAACTTGCTTTTAATTGTACAATTTTTATCTTTTCACGTACTTTATACCCCTTTAAGGAAGGAATTTCGTAAAAATATGTATTTTATGACTCTCAATAAAGAACCTATATTCTAAATTTCATTCAAATAACTTCAAAAAAAGTAGTTTCATACTAATTTGCACTTCCATTTTACTTCCATAGTGAAGAGCTATGCAATCGAGCTACACTGTCACTGAAGGATATACCTCCATATAGGCATTCCCAAGAAAGGGGGAAATTTTCCCCTAACTGCTGCGCTGGGCAAGGATGTTGGCAATCGCAGAGCGCAGCATTCGTGACGGGTATGCTGATGCCTATCCCCACCATGTGCATTTGAGCTGCATTGTTTTGGATGGACCGCCATCTGTCAGTTTTGGTACCTTAGTCAAACTTTACAACACCTGGTATAGGGGGAGGTACTATTCTACTCTGCCGGACCTTACGGCAACTTAGATTTTAATATCCGCACTCATATCGTTATAATATAAATATGCTTACAATTCAATATAAACAAATATCCTGCTACAAGTTTGGACGAGAAAACGTATTGTACATTATTATAACGTAGGAACACCGGATTTGACTCTTCAGATATAAAAATGAGTCCGAAATATTTTTCAACAGACATAACGAGGTGACGGATAATCTCACGGAACGCGAAAATGTTTTACATCATATGAGATTTGGTGTTGTTTGTTTTTGTTATTGCTATGTTTACTTGGAAGTTTATGTGTTATCTCTGTTTAACTTCTTGCTATAAGTAGTATTATTGATGGGCTCGATGGTGCAAATGTTAGTGATCCAATTTACTGTGTCCAAAATCGTAGATTCGATCCCGACCCAGGATAATCATGTGATAACCATTTGTATATGTGTTCATTTTGTATATATATCTAAATATTATATTTGTAATACTTATCTTGGTGTAAGACAATGTATTTATATGCTTGTCAATAGTAAGTTACAAATATACATTTTATTATGTATTATTTAAAAACATTAATGATTTTTTGTTTGTTATATAATTTTATGTTTACCGCCATCTGTCGGTGCACCTTAGACGACTCTAAGAATATCTGGTACTGTATTACTCTACCGATACCCACGGCTAAAAGTATTACTAGTGCAAAATGAACTGTTTATAACTACGATTTTCAGTCGGTGTAAATATATTGGTTAATTTTTATATAGCGTGTCTCGGCGCTCTCTTTTTAAAATATGTTGCTTAAATTTATGAAATGCAAAGGATTTCTTAAACAAATTTATTCAGCTCTTATTTTCAGTTGTAAATAGTTTTTAATCTGTATTATAAGGTTGTGTTTATTCTGTATCTAAGTGTTAAATTTATATAAAAGTATTATATTTGCGATACCTCTAATGTCCGTAATACAGATAGATAGATTTCTAGAGCGCATCCTAATGACTATCAGTTATATTATGTATGTGATGTGAATTATTTTTATTTTTATCGAGCAAAGTGATGCTTGATTTATTTAGAAATTTTGATTCTTTTATGAGAGTCCGTGGACTATGCCAGTGGACTTTTAACTGCTAATTTTATAGTAAAACATTATTAAAAATAAATACTAATGAATACTAAAAACGTTGTTTGTATTAGTATTAAAATAAAACATAAATCCACAAGGGAGAAATAAACAAAATCCCCACTAATAATCAAATTAGAAACTAAACTCGCGCACTCAATATATCGTTAATTACGAAGTGACTCAATTAAGGTTGTTGTCGGCCGCCGGGCAACTTTCGCTGCAAATTTGCAAATGTTGCGCTAAAACTGGCTCTCTATAGTTGAGATTAAATAGCGCTGGAATGGTTTTTCCATTGAACAATCATGGTAGAGGCAAAACAATATAAATGAGAAAATGAATCTCGAAATATCTATAGATTTTTAATTTGATCACCATCATATCAACTGTAGAAAGTCCACCATTGAACGTAGGTCTTCGAAAAATATTACTGGATTCTATAAATTTGTATGAAAATTTCATTCAAACCGATACTGCGGTTTCTGTAATAATTAAATATGTCAACTACTCGCTGAAAAATATGCCAACCTAATATTTTCTAACACTTACAGGTTCACTATTCATAATAAAATATAATAAATTATATTTTTTTAATATATAAATTCATAAAAAAATATAGGCTTTAAAAGGTAAAATTAAGATAATTTTAACGTCAGACAGATATCAAATCAAATCTTAATATTATTTATTTAAGTAAGTATGCTTGAATTACAAGCATTTTTGGATCACCAAAAATAATAAAGATAAGCAATGTTATTTTAGAAATATGTAGTGCTATTTTTTTTAATATTCATTATATTAATAACTCTAGTAACCACACAAAATAAGTGTCATCTAATATTTAACATTAAGACAGCCTTAGTCCTATTCAAGTAAGTCCTAATTCAAGCATTTTTGAATCGTTAAAATTAATAAATGAAACAATGTTATTTTAGAAATATGTAGCACTAATTTTATTTACATTCAAAATATCGATAACCCTGGTAAACCCCCGGTATCATAAGTGTAATATAGCATTTAACATTAAAACTAAGGTAGTTCATATACCACCACCATTTAGTTAACATTAGTCTGCAGGCATCAAACAGGCCTTAAAACTAAGTTTTATATTTCGATCTATTACGGTAAAATTGTCAACTTAAAAAAAACTTATATAATTAATAAAACATAATATGTACATATAATATGTAAATAATTAATAAAATTGACATAAAAATGTGCATAAAAAATTGATTTTACTAGGTGACAGATGCGACCATTGATTGATAAATATATAAATTTTGACTTATTTAAGTGAAAGCTAACTAAAAGTAAAGCTAAATGTTACCACTAGAAAAATATTCGATATATCGTCAATTCCAAAGTTTCCTAATTAAAATTGTAGCTAGCATCCAGCGTTTAAATTTGCAAGCATAGCATTGCAACTAAAGCTCTAATATAGAAGATAAAATACTGCTAGAGTTATGAGCCAAAATTAACCAACTTTCAAGTCACAATCAATACAAGTTCTGATATACTAATATAATCTCTAAATTAATATATGAAACACACTTTGTAACACGTTAACACGTTAGAGTTAATGTAGAAAAGAAGGGCATAATGCAATTTTTTACACAATATTCACAAGAAATTTTACACACAAACATTATATATATTTAACACATCTATTTAAACCAACTAACTGAATGATACATAACTTTGAGTGACAAACTACTATTTGCATGACCCACAACTATTTGATTGACGTATAACTATTTTAATGACACACAATCACTTTAATGGAGTAAATAATAACTGTCTAAAAGTTTCAGTCATTATTTTTTCTTTGGTGACAATGACAAAATTTTGCTAATGCTAATGAAAATAACCAAAAATTCATTATGGTCAAGTTTTGACCATCATTTCAACTATAAGTAAAAATAAAACCACTAAATAAAACTTACAGCTGTTTGAAGTAAAGAGTATTTTAAGGCAAGAATAGAATAGTACACCTCTGTATGTACTCGTACTATTCTATTCTTACCTTATGATGACCGATACCTCGTGATTGAGGCATGGGATCGAGCTATTATATATTATATATATTATATTTTATTTCGTTTTGTAAGAAACATGAATTTTTTTATTGAGTTTTAGATAATCAAAGCCGAAATGTATCTTTATTTAAGCGTTAATTCAACCCTTATTAAGAAAAATGCACACTTTATGGTCATACTTTATAACCACCTGCTAAATCAATTGAAAGCCCTCTAAAATAAAAAAAAACTTAAAAATAAATAATTATACAAACTATATTATAATATAAAAGAATATTTCACGTATAAATTTTTAAAAAATATTGAAGTATGTTATTTTTTATATTGTTATTTAGTGAAAATGCGATTAGTAGGTAAAAAATTATAGTTAAATTTTTTGTTATTTGTTTTGATTGCTATAGGTATGCAGAGCAGAATTGTACCTTCCACTGTACCAGCGGTCGTAAGAGGCGACTTAGGTGCAAGAACCGACAGGTGGCGGTATATCCATCCGAAGTAGTGCAGCTCAAATGCACAGGGCGAGGATTGCGACTGAGAATACGCTTGCCCAACGCGGCAATTATGTGCAAAAAACCTCCTTTCTTGGAGATACCTATGTCCAGCAGTAGACTTTCAATAGCTGGTATGATGATATGTTTTGAAGATTTGTGTTTTTTTAATACGTCTATATTAAGTTAATTATCACAATACCTTGAAAAAGATAATTTATAGCAATCTAAACTGTTTTCACTTACAATCTGTATGTGATGTACTGCCGTGTTTAAAATGTATGGTGATTAAATGAACATGAATATGTTTCTCAAACAGCTTTAAAATAACTCGAATCAAAACTACTATCTGCGATAATTACAACGCCAATCCAGCACAGCAGTAATAGGTAAAGACCTCTTTCTACTAATATATAATTCTGGGCTACCGGCAGAGAAGAATAGTACCTCCTCTGTACCGGGGATCGTAAGAGGCGATTTAGGTACCGGAACCGATAGATGGCGGTATACCACATCTGAAACAACACAACTTAAATTCAGCGGGGTGGGGATGTGCAGCAGCATCCTCGTCGCAATGTAGTGCTCTGCGATTTTCATCAAATGCGTTGCAATTATAAGCAAACTTTATTTATTTATTTAATGTTATATGTACAAAATAGGTAAACGTTACATACATCTTTGTATAAATAAACGCAATCAATACATATAATATGAATATATATATAAAATAACATTCATCAGAAATAGGGTTTTAAAGTTAGAGAAGCAGCATCACTGAATAATGTACGGAGAAAGCGTTTCAGGATAAATTTGTTGTGGATTGATTAACATTTAACGGAACCAATTCCAGAGCTATCACTGTAAAAGAGTTTGTCAAGAAACTATAGTGATCAGAAAGAGTTAAGAGCGAGAGAGTATTAGAAAAACGGAGATTACGTTCGTGAGAGGAAGATCCCCCAGTCTTGAGGAGGCTTATGTCTCTGTATGCCAAAATTAGACTTTCTATGGTTGATATGATATGATGAGCTGACGTGCACACGCCCACAGTAAAGCGCTTGATCGTGTAAAAGCTCTCAGTGCGCGCCTCGACGAACATGCAAAATACTTTACAGTGACGCGGAAAAACAAATAACATCCTGCACATTATTGCACTGAACGTGCAGCAGTGAATTGAGACATAAGTTTTACTGATCATCAGACTTCTTTACAAGTTTTTTTTGTATTACACTAGTAGCCCCTCAACGGTTTTACCCACATTAAGCAGTAGAAACTTCAAACTACTTATATCTATACATGATACCCTTAAGGGATGATTTTTAAAAACATATTTTACTAGCAACGCCCCAGGGTTTCATCTACGTTAAGTTGTAGAACTTTCTTACTAACTTTGCACCCCCATCTTACCTTTTTATGGGGGAATTTTCAAAAAATCTTTTCCTAGTTCTTCCCTTCGTTATAAAACGAGCCCCCAAACAAGATTTCAATTTTCTAACCCTTATAGTTTGTAGGCCCTGTATTGATTTATCAGTCGCTATTTCAGCTTCTCATTTTATATGTAAAGATTATTTCTGACTATAATTTACATAATTAATCTGTACAAATATTGTGTATGGATCTTATTTAAACATTAGCCGCACTTTTATTCTTAAAAAAAAATTAAAATCACACATTTCTGTTATAATTATATTCTAAGAGCTTGTTGACTTTAAGAGCATGAGTTCTGAAACGTATTGTCTTATTTACCACATGGGATATGTCTGCCTGAAGTTTAAGAGACAAAACTTTGTAGATGAAGAGTTTGCTAGTACAGTATAATTTTATGCAGGGAAAGCGTGTTTCGATTTGCAGCTATCAAGCTATGTGATAAACAGATATACACATAATGGAAAATGGCTTAAATAAATAATATATTTGAAACAAAGAAGTTTGTGATATTATTTATATACAATGTAAATTTATGTAATATTTTATGTATGTATAAATAATTCTTTTTTTAACTAAATAAATATAAGTGTTTGTTACACCTAGAATAATGTTGCACAGTGTGATATATGTTTCTAAGATAAAGTGTGAACATACATTACTGAGTCAAGTAAATAAATAAAATTATTCTTAATCCATGAATCCAGAAGAATCCATATTACTGGGTCACACGAATGCCTGGACCGATATTACAATTTTTTTTTAAATTAGAAGTTTCTGTTTTTTAACGACTATATTTTTTATAATGTAACCGTGTGATAGCAGACAGAAAGCGCCTTGCATATATTCTTATCAATTCTACCCGTCATTTTTTTATTATTTACTATTCCTATTTAAACTCAATATTATTGGTTGAAGCTGTACCCACCTAACATATCAAATGTAGAATTTGAATAAAAACCAATACAGAGTATCCAATGAATACCAATACAGAAATAAATTGCGGTTAAATCTTGCATTCATTTAATTTATTTGTACCACAAACACATATACAAGAATATCAGTTATAATATTGTTCATCGCAATGATAGGAAACCGCAAGCAATCATTTACATTTGCGTTGTATTTCTCGTCCTTACACAAAGCAAGATCGCTTAATTTTTCATGAGGTGACAATTCAAAGATGTTGATTATTACATGATGTAGACCTTATACAAAGATCTACTGCATTGATACCTATTTCTGCCAAATATCGGTGTTCGAATAAGTCTGTTCTGGTTTGAAGAGTAAGAGAGCTAGTGAAATTGTAAGGTAATGCATCATGTTATCTTCAAGTCTTCAGGTCGCAACGCGCGAGTGTTTTCTTTTTGATATAACGAGTCTGCTGAGTGTACTTGTTTGAAGACCTGATCTATTAAAAAAAAATACAAAACAATAATCCGCTTGTACAAACTGAAAATATAAAGCTCTCTATATCTGGGTAAAGTTCAAACTCAATTAACATTATTGGCGACTTACAAGCTGCTGGCGGTGGGAATTCGCGAGCATTGCCTCCAATTTAGCTAACATTGCTTGGATTGTATCGTTAGAGCTAAAATGTTTGTGCTAATATACAAACTCCCAGACTATACGAGTATAATAACTATGATGAACCAAAAAAAGGTCCGTGAGGTTTTTACACTTTGAAATCACCAACTCCAACTATAATTAACACTTTCAATAGTACTTTACACAGATTTTTTTTCAGTTGTATTCTAGGATAGTCAAATTAATCAGGCCATTATATTTTTAGTTTGTTTAAACCAAATAAGCCTGATGGCTGGCAAATGGTAATGATCCTACCTTGAACGTTAAGGGTAGTGGATTCAATCTCTATCCAGGACAAATATTTGTATGGTGGATATTTGTTTTTCTTCTTGTCTGGATGTTAAATATGTATTTATATGTATATTTTTCAGCTATCTATAACACAGATAGTTAGATTTGTAGAGCGCGTTCTAGTAACTGTATAAATTTATAAGGCAAGCGTATATAAACAGGTGCCTATAAGAACAGGCTATACCTAGTTTAGGTACCTAAGTATCAAAATGTATTTTAGTTTAAGTTACCTTTTGTTGTTGATTAAAGTTATTATTATTATTTAAGCTACTGTGACGCTTACGCTTAACCATATGCTTATTTGTCAACTTAGTCTTATACAAAGAAATCTGCGAAATTTCCCTATTTTGCTTTTTCAAAAAAACCTTCTCCTGGCAATACTTAACAAAAAAGTCTTTAGCAAAATCGGTCAAACCGTCTTGGCGTGATACCGTGACCAAGGGAAATAGGGATCCAATTTCATGCATATAGATTAGGTTTTCACCAGTGACCCTGAATCTGTAGACTTCGTTTTACATCCCGTGAGAACTTTCCAAATGAACAGTAGCTTATTTGCTTTTTTAGGTTTTTAACTATCCACATTCTATCAAAATTAATGCAAAATGGCAACTTCAGTACATAACACAGAAGGATCTTGTTCTGTGTTTGGGTGTTACATTGACGTTTTTTGTGTAATATTGTCACTTACTATATAGACTGATATACATAATACAAGTGCTTTTAGCCACTTACATTGGAGCCAAGTTAATATATAAGATGTTGTGTTATAGTTATAATTTTTAATCTATCTTTAATATCACATCCTACTAACCATAGAGTTTATATAGTAATATAAAAGAAAAAACAATGCTGCTTGATGTTCTAAAAAAAAACACATTGAAACTGCAAACATTGTTTACCCTGTGGTTATTTTGTAAGTAACTTGCAACTTTCTGCTTCTCTTTCGAGTGCGGCGTCGCAACGAGTCAGTTTCTTCATAGATGTGGCAAACCACTGCATCCAAAATTGGTTTTGCTTTGAGCGAGTCTCGAGTTTTTTATTACATCAAGCGAAACTTAAGATTCTTTACGAATAAGTCTATAAGAGACGGGCCTGATGGTGCATTCGGTAGTGTTACTATCTTGTAAGGGTCGTGGATTTTAGGTGGGTAAACAATTTTTACGTTGTTAATGATTGTCATTTGTCTGGATGTTAAATATATATTTAATTATTATATTTATGATACCTCTGTTGTCTAATGTCCGTAACATTTGTGATTTAAGTCAATTATCCCGGAATGAGGTGAATGTTTTAAATGTTATAGGAATTTATTAATTTATATTGAATGTGTTAGTCATATAGAAGAGATAGAATAGTTACTTAAGACATCTACGGCTGAAATAATGATGACAACGATTCAAGGTGCACTAATTACTAGCAATAATAAATACAAATTTGTATTGTTTTGTATATTTTGACCTGACTATGTTTACAGTATTACGAATATCAGATAACAGAGGAATCATAAATATAATACTAAATACACATTTAACACCCAGACAACAAACAAACACATATATTTATTATATAAATAAAATAAATAAATGTATCTTGGGTAGGGATCTCACCAACGGTCCTTAAAGCACATTACTACTTTTAGGGCCATCAGGCCCTAAAGTTAGTGTTATTTATGCATCAGAAGAAAAATGGGTATACACATTTATATCACAGTTGTAGCTACAAAAGGAAAAGGCAATCTTAAACAACATTCAGTTTAAATGAAGCGGAACTCATAAACTCGTACTTAGTTAATTCTGACTATACGGGAATTACTTCAGAGCTCTCATACAAAGCTAACGAACCCACGCACCTTGGCCGAGACGGTTGCTTACTAAAATATTATTTCACGTAGCTCCATTTGAGTAAGCCTTCTAGGAGCTGTACTAACGAGAACTTGTTATTTTAATTACAACTAACCGTCGCATGTGGCATCGTTCTGGTGAGCCCGAAAGGTTTGTAATAAGTTTAGAAACTATCAACTATCGAAAGGTTTACAAGACTGTGAAGGGATGATAATCTTATATATAAAAACTAGCACCGCCTAGCGGTTTCAACGGCGTTAAATTGCTTAACTTTCATATTGACTTGGACTATTTTACCCCATTAAGAAGTGATTTTGTAAAGAAATATTTTAACTGTTTCATAACCTATTTACTGAATTTTATTTAAATAACTTCAAAAACAGCAAACTTTCATACTAACTTTTTAGTCGCTTTAGTCGCTTTAAGTCGCTTAAAGCACTTATGTTAAGGGGTAGTAGACAACATATGAATCGCAAATATAGTTCTTAAATACATATATGCTATTGCATATAATTATGTATTTAAGAATTATATTTGCAATACAAGCTAAACTAAGACAGAAAAAACACAAATATCAATATTAAATGTTTGCCCTGGGGGATCGACCTTTGGAGCAGCTTCAACAGCAGATAGAAGCACTACTCTAGCTCCTTGAATTGTGGCAATCATGGGAAAGAACTATTTCTGGTCTATCGCGGGATGTTTTAAGGCTGAGTTACTAAACCTAAACCTCGTTTGAAAACAGTTCAAAGGCGAAAAATACTTTACAGAAGCCATCCGATCCGAGTAAACTTTTGGTTTGGCTTTAGTTTTTTTAAAGTTTTCTTTCCTCAGAAACAGTATTTGCTTCTGTTTAAAGAAGCACTTTATATTATTTTTCCAAATAATATGTAAGTGACTCTTTGTTTTGGATTGTAGTAAAAGTATTAGTTAAGAAAAGATGACTTTGACGAGGTTGAAGGTACAGTTAGTATTGATCCTATTTTACCAACAATTATAAATTGAATATTGTTTCTGTTCAGTGGTTGGATGGTACATATGTATTTATTATATTTTTGAGTTTCCCTTTGTTTAATGTCTGTAAAACATGTACTTTAAGTGAATTATTTCGGCACCAGGCCTATGAATAAGATGTGGTGTGAACTTATTATTTATTATTTGAGTAAATTATTAAACCGGCAGTTCATAAATTATAGAAAGGCCTTGACTCGGTAGGTTTCACCTAGTACGTGCAGTAAGTAAGTTGAGTAAAATTAATATGAGAGTATGACATGTTGAGTGAAGTTATTTATTAAGTTATATCCCTTCTATGAAAACATTTAAATATCAAAATAACCTATGTCCTTCCCTCTTCCTAAATTCATCAAAATTAGTGAACAATTTTTGATATTATTAGGTTAGTGAATAAGCATTGGATAGAACGAAGCAAGCAAGTGCATTGTGCTTGATGGTATACGTGGCCGCAGCCTATAGATGCTAGTGTTATCACAAGGATATCACAAGCATATCACCAACTTAGTCTAAAAATATAACGTCATATACAACCAGTAACTAAACTTCCTCTCTCTAAAACAAAGCAATGTGAACACTGCTATTTTGCGGTAGAAATAAATGAAAGTGAGGCACCAATTTTACCTATGTAAGAGGTTTACCTCGTCTACAACTAATAAAAAGAAGTTGTAGAAGCGTAACAAATATACAATCACTGGGGGTGCTGCATTTATTATGTCAGTACGGATTAGTATATAGGAGTTGCGAAATTAAACCACGGCACCGCGACCCCGAAATGATTTAGAACAGCATAATTAACACTTATTGAGAAATACCATTCCAAGCGAAACCCAAATGTTCCAAAGTTTCAAGCCACTTTGCCAGTCATATGTCCAATTAAAATTTCCTTATACAAAATTCCGTTTCGCATTTCACCGAGAGACTTGTTTCGAGAAGCAGTTGAGTTTTGCTAGAAATAGTGTTAATTATGCCTATTTCCTGTCAAATTCAGTGTCCTCACAGCGACTAACAATATTTTAAATGGAATGGAAATTGTCTGTGTGATATATATTTACTGCTTAACCAAATCCAACCAATTGATTTTTGATAAATTCCTAATGATAATACGTAAATCAAGGTTGAGATATTATTAAGAAAATGTGTAATCTATGTCAGTATCCAAGCAAATAACATTCAATTCAGTTTCTGATTACCTAAATGATAAAAAGGGAAGATGAAATTACGAATACATGATATCATATATATTAGGCAACGATAGTCTCTAGTTAGAATACAGACATCGATTTTGATGCTCTGACGGGCCGGACAGACGGACGTTGTTCAAAGGTGTCAGGTTCTTGCGGTGAGCCATCACGGACTGATCCTGCTTGATAACATAACCACCATGTGGGCATAGTCTGTTTACTGCACCGAGGACAACCACCTTCGCGTGCTCTCGCTTGGTGCCAGATTCCCGGTGGGGAGATTTATTCGAGGAACTCTCGCCATCTCATCAAGATTATTGGAAGCTCGCAAGTTAGCTCAAGTCGGACAAGACGGCTGGTATGCCTGCCACCGATCAACCCAATATGCCCACTGTCACGTTTATGAAAGAAGAAATAACCGAATGCAGGGCTGGTTCGTTTTGAGTCGCAGTGCTCGCCTAGCACTCTCCCTTGCAACCCGTCGTACGTAGAGTATGTAGATGAATAGGTTGAAAACCTCAGCTGCGTGCCACTGTCAGCGCACTATCGATTCAGTTACTTTTGATGAGGTCCGTGACATCACTTGTAGTCTTAAGCCAAAAAAGGCGCAGGGACCTTGGTTCACACGCGATTAGCAATCGCATCTTAAAAATTCCTACCACCCACCTCAATTGCCTGCTCGTAGCAATTTTCAATGCAGCGATGGCGTGTAAGAATGCCGACGTTATTAGGATCCCTCAGCCCGTTACAGATCCTAGGAGCGCCATTTCATAGAGGCCCATTAGTTTGGTGAAATCTCTGGCCAAGCTAGATGAGCGCCTTCACGACTGCGCGGTTTCGTCTCTGAAAATATTCGTCTCTAATAATATCTTCTTCAGCGCACCTCTCCCATTTTTGCTCTACATCAAAGATATGCCCAGAAAACCTGACGATACGGCCCTGTATTACACAAGCTTCCACCTTGACCCTTCATCCATACATAAAGGCCTCCAACTCGCGGTTAATGTACTAGGCAACTGGTTCTGCCACTGGCAGAGCTGCATCGAGGTGAACCTCGAGAAGAATGAAGCCATGCACTTCTCTAGGTTCTCCCTATTTAGAATATTCGATAGATCCATTCTGTGGGTTAGTAAAACCAAATCTTGGCGTCACCTTAGATCGAAGCATGACGTTCGGACCTCACGTAATACTAGTTTGAAAAAGGATTTAATACCTTCCTTTTAGTAGCTTAAAGTCTAGTGTAAAGTCTTTTACACAAGTTAAGTAAGATATCTCTTCGGCTTAAGATCTACAAGGCTAGACTATCTACAAGGCATGCATTTAGGTGCCTATAAGAACAGGCAAGACCTAGTTGAGGTACCTAAGTATCAAAATGTATTTTAGTTTAAGTTTCCTTTTGTTGTTGAATAAAGTTATTATTATTATTATCTGCTCCGTTATGACATACGCGAGCCCCGTATTCTCATACATGGATCCGTCGCTTCTCAAATCAGATTATCAAAAATAAATTTATGCAAAGAACAACCGACGTCCCTTGGTTCGTTCCAAACATAAGCTTCTATCGCTATTTCAAATTACCGACGGTCATCGAATTGTATTTTTTGAAAATCGTTGCGTTCTTTTCTCGACGGGGCAAGTAGACATTCAAATCCTTTAATAGTTAAATCCGCGACGTACGTCATAAAGAAAAACATTTTCGTCCATCATCATGGACTTCAGCACGTCCTAGAAGACCTACTCGATAAGATCACCGTTCTAATCACGACCCTTTTGCAACCTCTTACTGGCACAATATAATAATTAACACTGCACAATCACTATTTCCTTAGAGCAGTTAACCGCGTTCGCTTGCGAACGCGTGCAGTCCCTGCCCCAACGAGTCATAACCGGCAGCCCTAGTGCGGCCGAGCTCACTCTGTCCTTCCTCTTTTGCTGAAATTTAACTTCACTCCCGAACGACGGCCACCCGAGCCGAGGTCGAGCCTTAAGAGGCGCTCTCGAGCAATTACTGTCGATCTCGCTCAGATCTCGCGAGACTTGCGGGGGCGACCGTAGCTAAACGCAAGGTCATTGCCGCGGGGCAGGCATGATAAAACTGGTCGCTGAGTAATAAACGGACCCGCCCTCTTGCTCAGAGTAGTCCAGCAATAGGTTAGTCCAAAAAAGAACTACTTGAAATATCCCTCCCCAAGAAATAGACAATTTTATAATTGCCGCACTAGGCTGGCGTGGTAGCAATCGCTGAGTGTAGCTTCGCTATGGGAATGCTATCCCTGCCCTAATACATTTAAGTCATGTTTTTTCAGGATATATTGACTTTTGTCGATTTTTATACCTTAGTTATCTCTTACGATACCATCCACAAGGTCTCCCCCTGTAAAAGGCCTATTATTCTACTCTGTCGATACGGCCATATACGAGTAAGTATGTATATTAATTAAAGTCTTGTCAAGTCCTGAAAAGAAAAATCGATAATTTTTGATAATTATTCCAAAGGTATTCGCTTCTACGTAACTGTTCAAGGGGTCTATAAGAATCAGGCTGTAGCCCTGAGAGTAATAAATCGCCTAAAAGCAAAATAACTGATTGCAGCTCAAAGAGGTTCTCTTCTCTGTCTTTTTACTAAAGCATACCTCTAACGCACAGTTTATTTTAATTATTTGAAACAAAACAATACAAGTAATCCGTAAATCTGCTTTGTAACCTTAGTACTAGCGTAATGAAATTGTTGATACAATGGATTTAATTAAATACCTACTAATTCGATCGGTGGATTTCGGTGGGAAGGCGAGTGTTCTATTGTAAACTATTATGTATTCTGAGGTTGAACGTAATTAGGATTGAAATTTGAACGCAGTAGCTTAGCCCGCGTCTTTGTGCGTGATTTTTGAAACAGGATACGCTAGTCAGCTTTAGCGTTAGATTCATTCTATGCACAGTTAATTTAACAAACCGTTATATGAGATTGAGAATGTTAATGAAACATTATATACAGGTCTATTCAATATAGACAAACTGAATAAAACCACACGATCACGTGCTTAAAAGTCCGAAGATTTTAAAAAGGAGGCGGGGGGGGGCGTTTAAAATTATCATAAAAGTTCAACAACTTACGTGAATAAAACCGCGGGGCGCTTCTAGTCTATATACATATAAAATAAGATTACTGACTGATAGACATCAGCACAGTGCCTAAAATATAAGGGTTATAAACTTGAAATTTTACAAGGGGGTTTTTTTAGGGGATTAATAAGAAAGTATATTTATAAATTATCCCCTAAACGTTTAAAACGGGGGTGCAAAGATAGCATAAAACTTTGCTCTTTTTTGAAGTTATTAGGTAAAAATGTTTTTCTTTCAAATTATGAAACACACGTATACTTTAAAAAAAGGCATCCTTAAGGGTCTAAAAAAGGAGTGCAAAGGTAATATAAATTTTTTTGCAACTTAACGCAAGTAAGCACGCGGGGTGCTGCTAGTTCATATATACAATAATAATAATAATAATAATAATAATAATAATAATAAATTCCCACAACATCTCATACATTGACCTGACTCCGTGGTAAGTCGCTTAAAGCACTTGTGTTACGAATGCCAGACAACAGAGGATTCACAAATATACTACTTAAATACATATATTTTACACCCATACACAGAGCAAACACAAATATCATCATATAAATATTTGCTCTGGGTGGGAATCGAACCCACGACCCCTGGTGCACAAGACAGGATCACTACCATCTGCGCCATCGGGCCCGTCGTATTAAATTGTCGAATATAAAAAAGTATGCCTCAAATAGAAATGAAAACATCCTTCAAAAAGGTAAAGTTAAAATAACTAGACTTAACGTTTAACCGAAAGATTTCGACAAAATAATAAAAATTCTCAAGGAGACAAGTAAAACACTTGGTTATAGGACAAATTATATATATAAATTTTAGAAAGAATAATTATACTAGTATATCTAATATATATAAATAAAAAGTTAGCCTCAAACATAAATGGAAGTTTGAAAAAACATCTAAAGGTATTAAAACTAAGAAGCTTTAAGTTCCAGCCAAAGTTCTCGACAATATATTTCTAAAAAAAAGGAGAAAAAGTACGACACTTGAGAAAAGGACAAATTCTCCAATTTACCCGACAAAATGAAGTCAAATTTACCGCTAAGATTTGTACAACAATACATACGGGCACAATTAACAGAATAACAAAGGGGCTCGTTACATCAAGTAGTTAATTAAAACAAACATGATAATTATGTCACCGCGGTGTTAGATGGTGTTCATATTAGTGAAATAGGTGAAGTTAGAGTAGCGACTCGTGTACACACACAATATCATTGTTCAAACACACAGTGACACAGTGAACTGTGTGTTTATACGTAGAGTATTTATACGCAATCACTGTGTACTTGTGTATCCTACACAAGTACACATAGTGGATGTGTATTAGGGACTAGGAGAAGCATGCAAAAATATTAATGCATCTCAATTAAAAAAAAAGTCGTGAAAAAATGTCTTCTTCGAGCAATAGCAGCTGGAAAAAAACATAATTGATTAATAACACGATACAAATATTTACTGTAACTTACTCACCACGATAGAGTTTCACGGCTGCTTTTTGACGCTTGGTTGTCAGTACAATAACCAAGCATCAAAAATGCTATCATGTTTTAAATGTAACAACGCATTTACGTATCCGGCCACTCATCGTTCAATATTGAAACATTTTTCGAATCATTTCAGCTCAACATACCAAACTTCATGCCGATAACAAGTATGTGCTAATTAGCTTTTACAGAACGTCTGTCATGCATAGCCCGATGTAAAGGCCCCTTTAATTTACTATGCTATCCCAGTTGTGTACAGTCAAACAATCAAGTTTTGCGTGCTCCAGTAAACGCTCCGTACCAAACTTTAGGCTCGAGCTCGTTGGATCGATTATATGGAAGATTTGTTCCGTTTATACGCCCTTTGTAATCCATTATTATATTAAATGTTATATATATTCAAAACTACCCTGTTGTGATTCTTATGCTGAAATATCAAAAGATGGTCCAACTTTTTTGTTATTGAATTAATGATTCTGAATAATACAACTATGGGTGTCTTATTATTAAATGTAGTTTAGTGTTTTAGATAGTAGGGTAAACCTGTGGTAATAAATTATGATTATACAAGCGAAATATTCTTACAAATTATCTTTACCTATCTGAAATTCAAACAATTTTATAAATTAATTTACAAACATATTTCAACAGGGAATAATCATTATCATAGCAGCCATAAACAAGCTGAAAAATATTAAACATAAACTATGCCTCTCATTATACTGATAAAAGCTAACTATATTGTTTGCGATAAACAAAACCACAACTTTGGAAACTTGAATCAAAAAGAGAACGAACTTGTCTGATCTAATCTAAATACGTGAACGTACAAATAACAACGCACTTATAAAAACGGCAAACAAAAAGATCACAATAAAATAATTTCTGGGATCTCCGAGCATTTGTGAGTAAAAATAAAACGAGGAGAGAATTAAAGTGATAAGATGCGGGTCACGTTCGACAAATATAGAACAACAGGTGGCCGAGACGGAAATATTCGTAAAACTTAAGTTTGAGGAAGGTACAAGATTGATGACATTGGAATCAAGCCGGATTGTGACGGTCTTTGTCAAACGTTTGGATCTGTCATCCAATTCAGTGTTTTGTTTGTAATACTAGCAAGTAGCAAGATGATAAACAGTCGCATGAATTGTGAATTGCAGTTCAAGCAAAATTTTTAGGCACTTGGGATATGACACGTAAATATGGTACCTTTTATTTATTTATTATCTACATAATTATACGGGTCATCCCAAATACTACACAAATTTTAGTAATTTTAAGTTAAGACAAATTTTGTTTAAAATTTGTCTTAACTTAAAATTATCTCTTTAATTTTAAGTTAAAATAATCTGTCTTTAATTTTAATTAAATTTTTAGTATAGATACGTGCAGTACCATGCTAGCCGTGGAGTATTGGTAGAGTAGAATAGTAACTCCCCCTTTACCAGGTGTTGAAAGTGACGATTGAGGTACCGAAACCGTCAGGTGCTACTGCACTGCTAGTCTATTTAAAAAAATATTTGCTTCTGTTATCCCAAATCCTGGGAATAGTAATTTTAGAATATTTTAGAACACGACCCTAAAGTTCCGAGAGAAATAAATAAGGTCAGAAAGAACGTTAAGTGAAAACAAAGGTTATGTAGGTAGAAGGCGTTACAACACAGTTCCTTTAAATAAAATTCTGGATAGCTTTATTCAAAACAACGCCAATAAAAGGAATTTTACAGTTGTATCTTTCATTTAAATCTTTTGAGATTCCGATGTAATCATTCAGTAACGAGTGCCATTTGATATCTTAATACGTTTCTTACTTTTTACTGTCCAAACAAAAACGGACTTTCCCACTCTACACACAAGTTTCAAGTTGCTATTTACGACAAGAAAATAGGAAAAGGGAACGATTATGTAAATATCACAGTAATGACGTCATCACACGATATGTCGTTTAGGCTTGATGTGGGAAGAGAGACGATATAATAAAGGCCAAAATATATTCGGTGGTGGGAAAAATCCCGTATATATGATTAAGTGTCAACGTAAATAAGGCTATTTCGGAATTTCATTTTTGAACTGGTTTTATTAGGCCAATCAATCCAATCCATTATCAGAATATTGACAGTTTATCATGGACAATATTAAATGGATAATAATTTTGAAGAAGTATGTTTACACAGATCAACTAATTAAAAATATATCTGGTTTTATAAGTTGACTACTAAATCTATAACAAACAGAGATTGCTTTATAGCTTGTTGGGCTTATTTGTCTTTTATCGCAACCACCGATCAGGGGCTTATAGATTTTGTTTGTTGGAATATAAGTTGTGATAGTACAAACGAATTAATAGATAGAAAAAAACATTATTTCAACGAATTTTTCACTAATCATTTGATTCTTAAGTTTGTTATTGTCAGAAAAAAAGTATATATGAAATATTTTGACCATTTTTATTCTTCTAATGTAACCTAATAAAGTTCAACATAACTCAGTCATTTGACGTGGACGCATAATGCGCTCTGCAAATAGATTAAACTATATTCCATATATTTTTTTTTTAATTTATTATTGTATTACCAATTCAATATTCATAGTAGTAAAGACAGGACAAACTCTATAAAATCAACTAGTAGCATAGAAACACAAACAAAGGGCAAATCAATAGGTGTTATTTTGTAACATTTTGAAGCTTTCACATTTCTAATAGCTTCTAAATGTTGCCATAAAAAGTAAAGTACGATGACGCTGGGTAGCCAGACACTGTTGATTTTCATTTGTTTCGATACTACTTAATTCTTTTTGTTTTCGCTATCTTGATTTGCATAAAGGCAAATAAGTTGACATTTGTTTGATAGCATTTAAAATACTAAATTCTAAAAAAACATAAACCTCCGCATGTACAAAATTAAGGCGATTTTAAAAATATATTGAGACTTAAATTGAAAGAGAAACGCTGCCATCAATTAATATCATAAAACAGTTGAGCAATAAATGTCACGTTAAAATTTCGCGAATATGATTATTTTGCGTGCGTCGGCTTCCGCAATCGTTCAGTAGTTAATTAAATTGGGTCGAATTGAAAACTTATAAAATAATCCAAAAAATAATTGATTCTGACATTAAACAATTCAATTTTGTTTTCCATTTCTGACTATTTTTATGTATAGAACTTTTTTCGCTCAGGATTACCTGGGACCCGTGCAAATCTCTCGTTAGCATTAGGTTTTTTTTACCATGCAAAATCTAGATCAGATTTGCGCTAGTAGCTGTATTTTAATCTGAATGAGGAGATTTATTACGACTTGTTATTAGTAAGTTTTATTGACATAAACTGCTTCAGCAAAGGGCAAATTTTACCCATAATTACAATCGCAGAGTGCATCTTCGTGGCGGGGATGCTGCTGCCCATCCCTGCCCAATGCATTTGAACTTCTCAGTTTTGGGTGAATATATCGCCACCTGTCAGCGCCGGTAAGTCAGTCGTCTTAAACGACACCTGGTACAAAGGGAAGGACTATTATACTCTTCCGGCACCCCACGGCATTTAGAATTTTACCTTTTGATAATTATTAAAGATTTACAGAATTGAGCCAAAATTTTTGCAGCCCATGCCTTTAATTAGATTAAATTTTTTACAAAATTATTTATGTATATTAAAGATATATATATACATATATTTTCTATATTCTATATATCTTTAATAATTAACAAAAGGTAAAATTCTAAATGCCGTGGGGTGCTGAGTGCAGATATCTATATATATATATATATATATTTATTATATATATATATATAGATATCCTCCATGCATGTGATACGGAGTTCGCTATAGAATATGTGCTGCGGAAATCCAACATATTTCATTACTTCTTACTACGATTTTTCTTTAGTAACTGTAAAATTTTGCATGTATATGTCTACTGCTAAACTGAAAAAAAATATTGTTATTACATTTTAAACTGTTAAATTATAAATAAAAGCAAATCACGCAACGTCTCATACATTTAATTTATACTGAAATAAGTAGCTGTAAGCACTCGCGTTACAGATATGAGACAACAGAGGGATTACCAATACAGAAAAACACTAGATACTTAATGTATAGTGTATACTTAACACTCAGACAGAGAACAAACACAATTGTTCGTCTTATGAATGTTTGACCTAGGTAAAGATCAAAAAACGACTCTCAGTGCATTGAATGATGTAGTTTTTTGTTTTTTTTTCGATCTGGTCTAATGCAAAATATCACAAAATATAGAAACTTCTAATTGTGCCACCGGGCTTTGCCTTTTGCATCAGCCAAAGACATTTTTTCATCATCATATCAGCCATAGAAAGTCCACTGTTAGACTCGGACATAGGCCTCCCCCAAAGGGGGGAATTTTGCCCATAATTGCCGCGCCGGGCAATCGTCTTGGCAATCGCAGAGCGCAGCTGTCGCGACGGGGACGCTGCTGAGCATTCTTACCCTGTCATTCCTCTCATTTGAGCAACACCGCGTCGAATGGATATACCGCCATCTGACGCTGTCATCGTTTTGGTACCTTAGTCTACTTTTATGACACCTGGGACAGAGAGAGTTACTATTCCACTATACCGGTACCTCACTGATGTGCACCTTTTTCGTACGATCAATATTTTCTACAGTTTTACTAATTTATCAAAATGTGGTTGATTTACACAATACCTTCGTTTTTGCTATACATTCCATTTTTGTACTCGTGTACGTACTCATGTGACTCGCTGTCGTATTTAATATTATTTGATAAAAATCCTAATGATCCTGAACGGTATGCCACACCTTATAACCTTCCTTTATTTAAAAATCAGTGACTTAGAAATCAGTGAAACAGATTTCTTTTTTAATTGCCATAATGAGTACCTATTTCACAGATTTGAAATAATGTAAATGACATATATACGAGATTTAAATATAAATTAGTAATTAATATAAACATAAAGATAAATTAATTTTAGTTGGAGTTATTCTCTTTTGGTAGGACAGGAATTTAATTAATGTCCTAGCAAATATGTCACTAACAGATAATGGTTGATATAAATACTGCCAATATATTATGCCATAGAACGATGGTAACACAGACTTTCAAAAAAAACCGAGAAAAAAAATAGAAAGTATAAAACATGTCATATTGACATTTATCCGGTGTCCCATCAGGGTAGGCAGAGACTATGGATCTTCACTTGCTACGATCTTGCGATACTACACTTGTTTGCCTTACTCGCTTTAGTCCTGGCCGATCTTTAATACATCTTCTCCCTGCTTAAGTTATATTTGCTTAGGTCGTCCTATATCAACTCTTCTATTCAATTCTGTTCTATACATTCGTGCAGTCATTCTATTTTTAAATTTCTCGTTTTAAATGTTGTTCCGTTTACAAAACTTGTTTGCTTTATATGCCTGATTTTCTAACAAAAGGATAAAGTTACCTGTCAACTGTAGTTTTACAACGTAAAAATCTCGAATCCACTGCCAAATAGACTTCGACATCTATCAAACAAAGCAGCGGACGATAACTGGATTGTTAATCCCGCGGATTTATTTGACGAACCCTTGTTTATCGCTATGCCCAAATATTCTAACCCAATATAACCTTTCCATTTGCGCTTTCGCGATATTCATTAGTATTTTTTCGATAGTTTTACGAACGCCATATACATTTCTTTTTACCACAAAGTTTTTAGAGAATTAAAAGCATACAGAAGTACAGTACTCCTGTTTCAATCTAAGTTGTTCCAAGCCTTGTTGAAGCCACTCGAAATAAATATCTAATATTCACCAATTTTCAATATACTCACGAGTGGAAATTTTCTTTACATTAATTATTATAATTAGTTATTATTATTGATTGATTAATTTAGGACTCAACCAGTTTAACAGTGAGAATGTTCATTTAGCAAACGCTACCTACTACCATACCAGCTATTAGAGGGCCATTGTTGGGAATAGGCCTCCCCAAGAAAGGTGGAATTTTGTCCATAAATACCATAACCATAAATAGCACTGGACAAGGCAATCACAGACCATAGTTGTCGTGACGGGTATGATGCTGCCTATTACTTCCATGTATATTTGAGCTACACTGTTTCGGATAGATATACTGCCATCTGTTGATTTTGGTAACTTTGTCGTCTTTTACGACACCTAGTACACAGAGGAGATACTATTCTACTGCCAGTATCACACAATTTGACGCTACTACAATAAATATAATGGTATAATATTCTCAACATTGACAAAAGATATTATGTTAACAACCTCATTTGTCAATCAATATGTATACCGCGTTTAGAAAATGTAGAAATTTTATATGAGTAGTGAAATCGTTAGAAAACGTTATTTTGTAATTTTTACATATTTATTGTTTATAATAAATTAGCTTTATTTATAAATGTGTCTAAAGATATATATATACTAGAAAAAGGAATGTCGAGATGGTTTGGACATGTACAAAGGATGGATGAAAGTAGAATGATTGCACAAATATATAGAGCGGATGTGAATGAAATAATTGAAGTGAAATGTGAAAGTGAACATATCTTAAATAGGTTGAAGAGGTATTAAAGAAGGGCCAGGCCAGAAGTACCAAAAATAAACAAGCGTGCATGAAAGAACTAATGCGAATAAGCGAAACGAGAAAAGTATGCTACGATCGTAACAAGCGGAGATCCATAGTCCCTGTCTACCCCGGTGCGACTATGCGTGATATATACATGTATGTATATGTCAAAATTAATAGAAATGTCTTCTATTTATATAAACCGCATAAAACCGCGTTAAAATTAAAGTCGTTAAAAAAGAGATTTATTAAGAGTAGTGAACACGTAAATGTTAGAAAATAGGTTTTTCAATTCCATAGATATAGAATTAGTACATCAGCAACTTTTTTTGCTAACGTAAAGTGCGTCATCCACTTTGTCACCATCACTGTCATATCAGATGTTAGATGTCATTTTTCCCTTAATAGTAAATTAATAAAATTCCCTTTATTTTTTCAGGTAACAACCGAAACCAAAACATTATTTTATAATGACATAACTTCTGAAGTCGAGGTAAGTTAATATTTTTCGTTTATATCAGGAACTTATTTTCTTTGCCAATACAACTAGTTAATTAAGTGATATTATTTTTAAAACACCTGTTTTAATAATGATTTCTGAGTAATTTAGTTTTAACAATATTCAATTTAAGGTAGTAAGAGATTTTTAATTATGATATTGATACCTACTTTCGGTATTAATAAGTTTTTGAAAATATTGTTTTTGCCTTTTTTTTAAAAAATTGTTTATGTAATAAATTCTAATAAACTTAAAGCTGTCAACAAAACTTTAATATTCAACAATACAATGGATTACTTTAATGTAATATATTGAAAGCATTACCAAATATAGAATTTGATCTCGATATTTTAATTATTTAAACTCTTTTTTGTTACGTGTATAATATAAAAATATGATTCATGAAATGCACAAGTTGATAGTATCCGGTGAAAGAGCGTTTTACGTCGAATTTTTTAAAAGTTTATACAGTTTAAATAGTTATATTAGATATTTTAACATGTATCCTACTATGAATTGTTAAGCGTTTTCGATTAAATCTACCAGTCGACTTGACTTTTTCTACTACATTTATGACTCTCAAATACTAGAATTTAAGAATTTAAGTGCTTCTTATGTTTTGTTAACTATTTATCGGCAGCCGTAAAAAGTCTACAGTTCGCCATAAGCCTCCCTATGATAAGGAAAATTTGCCCATAAAAGCCGCGCTGGGCAAGCTTAGTAGCAATCGCAGAGCGTAGCTTCACGACCAAAACGCTGCCCATCCTAAACGCTGTCGCATTTGAGCTATACTACTTTGGGTGGATATACCGCCATCCATACCGGTACCTTAGTCGCCTCTTACCACACCTGGTACAAGGAAAGATAATGTTCTATTCTGCATGATGTATAATGCTACATGTGTAATAAATGTTCTTATTGTTTATATTAATAAGAAAATATATCCATACATAATGCTAAATATATAAAGTTTATTATCAAAAAAGAAAATAAAAAAATGTGAGCTTAATTAGAAGTATTTTACACCCCGAAGGTCACAGATTAGGCGGGGTAAAATATCCTATATATACTCGTTTTGAAGAAACGATCAAAACATTACATAGAGTAACTTTTAGCTAAGAGCCGGTAAAGTCTTGGGTAAAATTTGGTTTGCCATGTAATTCATAAATTGGTTCGTGGAAAAAAAGTACCAGTACTAACTGAAGTTATTTATAATAACAAAATCTACTATTTCTGGATTTTAAGAGGAACATACCAATTCACCCGCAAACAAACCACCAACGAGACAATTCAAAAGTAGCTAATTTGAAAAATTAGCGTAATAAACGAACGTTTGAATGAATAATTATAAAACAATTTTGCCGAGAAACAATTAATCTTCGTTAGCTTTGGGCCCATGTTTTTATAATGTACATCGGGCAATTATTTTGAGTAACGTTAATTTTCACAAAATTTACCAACAAAAAGTCTAATTATTTTGTACACGAACGAAGGTTGAATGTATAACATTGTATATAATTCAAACAATTTGTCAACTTAGTATGAAGGAAGAATTATCTGTTTATTTTTTCAAACTTTTACTTACCTAACCTAATTATTTTTACAAAGGCATACCGCGAGATGGTTACTTTTTATAATACTTTCAAATATTTACATGTTCATTACTGGTAATTAAACAATTTTATTTACGGGTACATGAGAACGGTTACCGCAAAGTTGCCGAAATGTCGAACAGAAATGTAAAAAGGTCAATAAACCGCATTTTAAAGCCGTTTAGAGAATAGTTTTATTATAGTGAATTGTTGATATTCGTGCTATCACAAAGATATAAAATGTCATTTTTTAACCCAATGTCCTCTTTACCTATTGATAGGTTACTAGAGCTAATTCGGCTAGATGCCTGCAACTACAAACATTTGATGCGGTTTCTAGGCTAACAAATGGTAGGCAAACTAGCGAAAATACTAAAGAAAAGCTAGGCTGGCGAACTTGGGGCCAATAGAGCGTAGATCACGCTACATAAGCTTCCAGATGCAAAGAACTTTTTTGGACCCTGACTTCTGATCTAGCTATCTTATCATCAAATGCCTCTCTCACCTTTCAATCAGCACAACTGTTTGTTGGTAGAAATAGATGAAAGCGAGGTAGACGGAACATGTTAATGCCTTCGATACGTTTGCATACAGAGCATTTCATTAGAATTATCAGCCACCATTGGCGTCGCAAGCGTAAGATCGTCTTTTGTTTTCTGGAGACTACCAAAAATGAGATTTTGTATCTAGTTTAATAAGCTTGTATAAAATTGAATCGACGAACCCAATGGCGAAGATGGTAGTGATCCTATCTTGTGTGCCAAGAGTTGTGGGTTCTATTCCCATCTAGATCAAATATTTATGTGATGATATTTGTGTTTGTTCCGTGGCTGGGTGTTAAGGATATATATTTAAGTAGTAATAACTGTGATTCCTCTGCTAGCGTAACACAAGTGCTTTAAGCAAATTAAAACGGAATCAGTTCAATGTATGAGATGTTGTAGGAATTTATTTATTATAAATAATTAATAAACGATGTTTTATTCTTTTTTCGCTTATCAAAATGTAAAAGTTACAGCATCATTATATCAGTTTCAGGATGTCCACCGTTGGACATAGGCCTCTTTAATAGTACCGAGTGTATGCGGCCTTCGTCCAGTGCTATCCTGCGGTTTTAGTCAGATTGTCCTTCCATCTTATGGGTGGACTAAGCTACGCTTGCCGGTACGTGGTCTCAATTCCAGAACCTTACGACTCCATCTTTCATTGGTTCTGCGTACCAAATGCACTCTTAATTTCTGATTCGATCGCTTAAGTTAAATAAACCGCGTTTTTAATCATCTACTTTGATGGTGATAAAAACTTATTCAATCTCTCTTATTCAAAATGTTTGGCCTGTGTTCCTTTCATATTAATATAAGGAACGTCTATAGAGATTTCTGAGTTCGCTCTGAGATGAAACGTATATGAGACAGGAAGTTAATTAGGACTTGATATTGAAGTGTGCCGACGCCCAGCTGAAAACTATCAGTATTATTATCATAACAAACATTGGAAGTCTACTGTTGGACACAAGCCTCCCCAAGGCAAGGGGAATTTAGCCTATAACTGCCGCGCTGGGCAAGCGTATTGACAATCGCGGAGCGTGACTTCCACAACGGGGATGCTGCTGCAAAAAGTAGCATAAGATCGAAATAAATAACGAATTACATATAAAATAACAAATGCTTATTTAAATTTTGTTGGAACTATAATCAGTCTTGATATTTACAATAGAAGAAACTTACATAATAGAAAGCACTCATACACGCTTTAGTAGAAAATCCAAAGAACATTAATCTCCCCAGCGCCGGTATTCTCAAATCTTCAATAATTCAACCCGTTCTTTGCCAAGGCGACAAAAGTTGCACCTCATAAACCCAACACAAAGGTGACAATGGCAGAGGGTTACAATGAAAATAAATAAAGCAACGACAAAGTTTATCTCGTAGTGAATTACTCGCACTCCGCGGACTTTGTTTTGTTCTGTTGATAACCGTCTCTTTGCGGCGACCTCCTTGGGACAACGCTGAGTAATGGGACACACTCATGCTTAATGACTGCGCTACATTGTGACTTAGGGTTAAATTTATCTCTTGTATGTGAAATTTTAATTTGATGTACCCTTGCCGCTACAGCTTACACCGCGCACTGCAATTCAAGATTGTTTATGATTTCATTTTAACTTTGTTTACATTTTCTAGAATAATCAGACATGGCAGATTCTGGGAAACTATCTAACTAGAACCGTAAGATCGCATTATGATATAACTTGTTCTATTAGAACTCTCTTGAGACGCCACAGTTGAAATGAATATTATGGTAGTAAAATATTGACTTGTAGTTACAAAACGGTGCTAGTTATTTCTTTTGACGGCCGTGATAGCGGGGATGATGGCGTCAAAGGTCGAGGGTTCTTATAGTATATATGATAAGTATTTAATTTAAATATTTATTTAATAATTATATTTGTGATTGTGTGATGTCCGCAACTGACTATAATCACTGCAACAGTGTTTAAGCGACTTATTTCGGAGTCAGGTCAATGTATGAAATCTTGTATGAATTTATGTTTTGTTCATTAAATTATATATGCAACATATAAATGATATTACGGTAATTTAAAGGTGAGCTATACAATGTTTAATTGCTAATGACACATTAATGGATATGCAATGTCCGGATGTCAATTCCTTTAAGTAGAAGGTTTGAGCTTCTCTTGTGCTTATGAGGATATTTTTGACACATCTACCATTTTTTTAAACTGGGGAATAAATATGCATATGTACCAAGAATACAAGTAATTAATCCGAAGTACCGCTACCGACAGATGACGGTATACCCATCCTAACCCGTGGGGAGTAGGGGGATTATAAGCAGCTCTCCAGCCGTAAAGCTACGCTCTTATAGTTGACCAAACTTCCCCTTTTCATAGAGTAGCAATAAGCTACTAAGCCACTAAGCCCAGAACAGAACATCCTACAACTAATATTATGACATACACTCGTTGTAATACATTATCCCTTACAATTTGGAACAGGATTGTATTTACCAAATTAGCGACGATATTAATGCATCCAGCCGAAGCCAAATTAACATCTGCTCTATTTGGAGACAGTTGATTCATTAATCAGAGCCTTAATCAACAGCCTCTAGAGCGACCCTCACTAAACTATAGTAAACATTACTTACCGTTAGCTTTCAATCAACTAGTCTTCGCCAGTGGCTTCAGTCGTTATTTTTATACATGTACTATTGGAGGATATTAAGCAAAAGGGTCAGCTAATGGCAAATGATTAGCGTCGCTCATAGACAGCTGCAATACCAGATGAAGAGCAGGTGCGTAGCCGGCCTTTTAGTATTTTAAAGCCTGTTGTAAGCCGTAGTGTTTTCTGAGACAATAAAAATTCTTGATGTTTGCAATCTACGGGATTACGTTTATCACTTGGGTGAAAATTATAGATAGAATAGTTTCATATAAATGAAGTTTCATATAATAAATTATTTTTGTAATAAGTCTGCAAATCATATATATAGTATATCAACTCAATAACGCGTTTTAATCTCGAGATATGAAAACATTGATATAATATTTAGCTAGTATTGATTGATTGATGTCATATTTCCCTTTAAACTGAAAAATAGCAATAAATACACAATTGTTTTATGGTACAAATTGTCAGTGAGGTACCTTTGCAGAACAGTTGGGTTAATATAGTATATAATCAACATTTTCGTGTATATTTTTTTAATTAGATTTTGAGAATTTTTCTTACATAAGGTCAACACATTCTATCGTTTGTTATTTCAAAAATATGAAATTTTCTTTTAACTTTAATTGCCAATTTCACAATCTTAAACTTTTTATCCAGGTGACAAAAAGTAAGCTTTATTTGTCTCTAACTACTAAATTTGTCTGTCCACCAATATCTATTAACATCAATTCAGTGGTTTGATCGTGAATAGGTAAGTAAGAAAGACATAAAAGTATTTTCTGTGTCTTCCTTTTTAATAACAACTTTATGCGTCTATGCGTTCTGATTACTTTCTCTAGTTCAAAAGTTAGATCAAATAAATATCAAATAAATTTTAAACTGTAAGCGTTTTAAAAATGTACTATTCGTATTAAAAAATTAAAAATAAAAACTGGTACGTTAGTCGCCCCTTATGACACCTGGTACAGGGGGAGGTACTATTCAACTGTGCGGGTACCTCACGGCATTTTTTTTTATATAATTAATCTTAACAAATATCGGTTTGTCTTACTAGTGGTACAAAGGCCTCCTAGTGATTTCCAACTTATATGCTACCTGCACCCAGTACCATCACGTATAATGTCTTAAAAAATAATTTGAACTGAGTTATGTTATTTGATATAGATTTCATTACGTATTTCTAGACAATATATCGATTTTTGTATTCATTTGCTGTACCTGTGATTTCGTCTGAGTGGAACGGTTTCTCTGGGTACCATCCTGTTTAACTTGACTTATATGAACTTATCATTTACATCGAATCAATAGCCTAAAAATAATATTCAAGCTTTTGCTCTATAAATGGCGATTATTCCATGTAACGTTTAATTCCCCCATTTGACCACACACAACCCTTATTACGAATTAAAAATCCATGTCTTTTCTCATGCTATAGACTACCTGTATCCTGAATTTAATTTAAGTTGGTTTAGTAGCTAAGGTGTTACGATACAGTCAGACAGACAGCGTTACTTTTGCATTAATAATATTATTAAGAAATGACGTAGCATGTGAAATGAGTAATTGGTGTTGAGTTACATATAAGTTGTTTGTATATCTGTAATGAAATAACAAAAGATAGTTTACTAAGTTGTCAACACCAAATTAAACGTCGGCCTTAGTCCCAATTATCACATCTGTTCTGTCTAGTGACAGATGATTCATTAATCAAGGCTTTAATCAAGTGCCTTCGGAGGCCCTTCACTAACCTAAATATTCCTTATACTATAACTTGTAATAAATTGTAGTTAGCCTTGTATGTTTCTAGTAAATCATAAATATTTATGTATAGAGATATGTATTTTTCCTGTAAATCAAACTTACGGTATATATATATATATATAATATTTTAAAGCATTGAAAAATGATAAATCTTATGTCTAAGAAAATGTTTGCAAGTAAATATTCTTGTCGTATTTGTCTGGTATCATCTAATTTTTTTTTATCTAATCAGGTTGGCAAACAGCCTTACCGAAGCCTACATACGCTCGTATTATCACAAAGATATCACTAGCGCGTTGCCACCTTTTAACTTGAAGATATTATGTCACATTGACTATCTCACCCTTCAAACTGGAGCACAGCTATGCGAAAATCAATGCAGGCGACCTTATTAGGTCTACCTCTTCGGATTTTTGATGCACAACTGTTATGCTACCAAGACTTAAGTAGACAACTTCAAGTATTTTCTTATATTCATCCAAAAGAAATACAGGTTGATTTTTTCTTGTACTTAGTATAGAGGATTGTAATTTGTGGAATGGAAAAAAAAGTTTGTATCACCACTAGATTTTGTCGCATGTATTTTTCTGACAGATTACGAAACTACATTAAACTTGGATTTAAGATCCGTCGACCGTTAAGTTAGTTTGGAAGTAGGTAGCTCGATCCCATTTGTCTAATGACTTTTATAACCCCACTTGGAAGTAAGGTCAAGAGTCATTGTGAGTCATTACCGCCAGAACCTTCATTGTTCTACTTTCATTGTTATTAACAATTTAATATGTTTCTAGTTTCATTTTAGTTCTAATTCTATGGTACTTAGTCATAAATATGTTTGAGTATAATCACTAAAGGTAAATTTTCATTATTTTTTATGAAATGAAAGCCCTCTCTTGGCGCATAAGATTACTGGGTATCAACATTATTTACTGATCACAAAGTTTGCAATGCGATAATGATATATTTGTGTAGCTACAAGCGTTTCTATGATATGATCGCGTAAGTAAGTAATATAAAAAAGGTTACCAAATTACGATGATGTATTCGTATTTTGTGATAACTTTTGTATCTCAAAATATTTCTTATTTAAATATTCGCAAAAGAATAATGGCTGCCACAGGATCGTAGGCTTAAACTTACTGCAGATTCCATAACTGAAGTCCCCAGAAAATAAGCTGCAGAAAAATTACTGAGGATAGATGCGTACATATAGCGCAATTTTTTTTAACAATACCAGTTTATCAGACAATCATGCAGAAAGTTTGATAGTAAGCGTCATCGTAGTTTATAGACGCTCGTAATCTCACATGGATATCACTAGCGCATTGAAAACCTTGTGACTTGAAGATGTTATGTCACATTACCCTGTAATTTCACTTCCTCTTCGCCTTCAAACCGGCACAGTAAAGCGAACACTGCTGTTTGGCATAAATAGGTAAGGTAGCAATTCACACATCTCATACATTGACCTGATTCCGTGGTAAGTCGCTTTAAACACTTGTGTTACGGACATCAGACAATAGAAGAACTACAAATATAATTCTTAAATATATATTTTTAATACCACACACACAAATATCATTATATAAATATTTGTCCTGGGTGGAGATCGAACCCACGACCCTTGGTACATAAGATAAGAAAGTAAGGTCAATACAGATGACTTTTATATAAAAGTACAAGCAAATTGTGATTCGCTTAAACCACTAGTCTCAAGGAAATGCTTAAAGTAGTTAATGTGACCTTTATCACCACCAGTTGTTCTTGCAGGTTCCTTTCTCGTGGGTTGCGATATGAACCGGCAGTAAATTATGTTTAAAATCCGTCTGTTGTCTAACGTTAATTAAACAACTCATCTGCGAGGTGACTCTTATAAACCCTTGAGGCATCATGATTATATGTATTATAAATATGAAAAAAATATTTTTCTTGGAAGTATTGATATTAATTTTTTTTTTATACGAAGTTGCTTGAATCATTATTTGATGTATGTTGGCATTTATACAATGTCTTTTATTTATGAAGTCTGCAGACTTCGGCGTAATCGTTAGAAATTAAATTTGAAATAAGATGGAGTAGTACGCCAGCATCATTATACATTATAGTCTTATTATTACAAGGTTTTATTAATCTATTTCGTAGATGTAGAGGGAAATAGTAACAAATATTGCAATTTTTTTATTCGTTCGTGTGCTGACAGTGCGTGCAGTGCTGCGGTATTGGCCTAATTTCTTGATCAAATGTACTCCAGACATGTGAAATTTTGCAACTATCACCTTCATTGATATGTATTTTATTTATTTTTAATAGCTTCAAGAAGCGTCTATGGAATTTAGTCACAACATCATTTGTAAAACTAAGAACCGTCACCACACTGTAACTGAAACTTCAAATATAAAGTTAAATAAATCGTATTTTAAAGCCGGCAAAAGTATGCGAATAAAATTCTAAGTGATATTGAATATTATTATAAAATCCAATACAATTGACATTAAATGAATTACTTATTTTGTGGCACCTTGTAATAGGCATACGAGTAAATGCTTATTTATTGTTATTTTATGCTGTGTGCCTACTAATATTATAAATGCGAAAGTAACTTAGTCTGTCTGTCTGTTACGCTTTCCCGCTTAAACCTCTCAACCGATTTTGATGAAATTTGGCACAGACAATCTTAAGACCTTGAGAAAGGGTATAAGCTATTATTTAATTCAAAATAAACGTTGTAAGGGATAAAAAAGGGTGATGAAAAGTTGTATGGAAGTATCGCTATTTATAGAGCTAGAAAATTTAAACTTATTTTTCAGGTCAGTGATTCGATTTAAATAAACATGACATTCAAAGTTTATATAAGTTAAGGTAAAGAGGTATAATACCCAAAAAACTATTCCACGTGGACAAAGTCGCGGGCACAGCTAAAGTACTATAAAGTTCAACCTGTAACCCTAATAAAATCTTAAAAATATAGGCAATTAAATCAAATCAAAGTTGATAGTATGTTTTGGGCCTTGATTAACGAATTTAGACTGAGCGAGGCTAGACTAACTTAGACAGTCAAACATCGAAACTCAATTTGATGAAATCGGGATTTAGAATCAATCAGACCTAAATTAGGGATGTACAGATCCATTGACGCAGGAACAATTATTGATCAGAAGTTTAATATTGCAGACTTTTATAGGCCATAATTTCAATTATCACAAAAGACGTACAATCCCCACTGCTGTATGCATAGGTCCACCTAACAGGTTAACATTTATGGGATTTAATTGGGACAATAATCATTAAATAACATCTGTTACACTTTGTGTTTACTTCGAGCAGGACTAATTCAAGTAAATTTTAAAATTTGACTAGGTTTATAACCTAGTTCACAAGTTTGACTAACTCGTTATACCTAATCATCATTATCATAGCAATCGCAGAATGACTGCTGGATATAGACCACCCAGTAATTGCCGGGCCTGACAGGCGTGGTGGCAGATGCACAGCACAGTGTAGTTTCACGTATAAAATAAGGTAATATAGTGTAAAAATAATATAGTGATGTGTCTTTTTATTAATTATATCTTCGACATTCCTATCTCTATATTAAAGAGATCCAACATGTTACCAAGGGTCGTGAGTGAAAATCTAATTAACAGATCCCTGTTGGGAGATCACATCGTTAATCACGGGAGAACTATCAAGCTTAATCAACACTTTTCTATTAACTATTTCGCGATTGCGGTCAACAAAGTTGGAAATTTTAAATAGTTTTTATCAATATAAATATATTATATTAATAAACGTAATCAAAAACTTTTTATTGCACACTATATACAGAAATACATGTCAATAAGAACAATAATTAAAGTACAACGGCCTTATCGCAAAAAGTGATTTCCAGGCAACCTTTGAAAGGAAATGAACGAATGAAACTTAAGAGGTTTAATAGCAGGTGTACATAAGATTGATAAAGTTATGATATATGAAATAATGTATAAATAAGTAGATCTTTTTGTACTTATAATGAATTATTTATGATAAAATATTTATAAATAACTACAGTGCTTAAAGAGAAGCTGACTGCAACGCAGGGCCTAAACTACGAGGTCAACAAAAAGTCAGTACTATTACGAGTGTAAGGTCGAATTATTATGGATAATAGTAAATATACTCATATCTCATACGTTGATTGACTTTGCCATTAGTTGTTTAAAGCACTTGTGTTAAAGATTATAGATAACAGAAGATTTACAAATACATACAAATATTTATCACAGGTATACGATTGATTTTCTTTATTCTGTAACTCTATCCTTAATATTGAATTTGAATGTATGTGTATATTTGATATTGCAAAGTTTTAACAGTGAGACAATTATATTACCAATAACTTATTCTCAAACAGCATAACGTATGTTAACCTGAAAATAAACTCATACTGGACGAAGGTATGTGGATTTCCAAAATAAACATCAGCCATGTCGTACCTGGTTTACACAGCGATTTCCAAATTTTGCAGGACCATTTATTTATAATAAAATAACCATGAAATAGATATTCATGACATGAATAAACACTCATGCAAAACAACAGTGAGGGAATGGCTCTTGACATTGGACTACAACAAGACAGAGGAATTGCTAACAATATAATGCTATACTGGACTATATTTATTGTTACTATTATTGTTTTTATATATTGTATTTAGACAGTATAGCTTTATATTTTATGTATTTTATAATATATGCGTAAATAATATGTTGTAATAACAAACTTTGTATTATATTAGACCATATACACACACATTTACACCTACATGCACACTACATAGCATAGGTGCCTATAAGAACAGGCTAGACCTAGTATAGGTACTTAAATATCAAAGTGTATTTTAGTTAAAACTCCTTTTATTGTTGAATAAAATTATTATTAATATTATTTATATACATGTATGTATGTTTGTTTGTTGCTTTAAATTCACCTCAAACTTCCACCAGCTTTAACATTATTTCTATCCAAAGGTTGCCTGTAAGATGTGAATTTAGCGATCAGGCGACCTCTTGTACCTCCATGTTTTTGAGATGTTATTGTGTTTTTTTAATTGGTGTACAATAAAGAGTATATTATTATTATTATTGTCCTTGGCATATAAAGTAGTAACAGAACCATCTGCGTTATCAGGCCCGTCAAAATAAGTAAAATGTCGGTAGTGTAATAATGTAATTGACAATCGAACATCACCAATCGTTAACAGTGCCATTCAACTGGACACATACATCATATTCAACCCACACACGCAAATAAATTTATCTTCATCCGAAAATCCAACGGTGCTAATTCCCAACAGTAAATAAGACAAATGACTCCAATAAAATAACAAATGACAGTTTTGTTACGATGCCAATACAAAAGTGAGTTGTTAAAGAGGGTTGGCTAATAGTTGGTAATTTCTTTAACGGTCTTAGGTGAGTCGGCGGTTTTGTGTGAGGGAGTGATATGTTTGGCAGAGGAGTTTGCTACCTTTGTTATTTCTACATTGATAATGGTGTTTTGATGGCTGATATTTACAGATAGGAACAAAATACGATAGGCTTGATGGTGCAGATGTTAGTAGCACTATTCTGAGCGCCAATAGTCGTGGTTTTGATCCCTATCCAAGACAAATGTTTATTTATATATGTTTTATGTCTAGGTTTATAAATATATTTCAGTATTATATTTGTGATTCCACTGTCTTGTCTGTAAAATAATTGCCACTCTTTATACTAGAACACAACAATGAGAACACTGGTACTTAGCAGTGGAAAGAGGTGAGAGTGAGGTACCAATGCAGACGACCCTTGTAAGAAATGACCTCATGTAGAATATATATTCTAATTTATTTAACCTAACTATAAATATGAATAACAAATAAGTAAGTGATTAATTTAACTACAAAATAAAAACTATTTACTATCGTTCGATTCAAATTAAAGTTAATTAAATTTCAGGTTTTTAAAAATCTAAATCGACTGGAAAAGATTCCCAATAAACAACTCAGATTCATAATAACCTTTAGTAACTTTTTATATTTCTCTTTTAAACATAATTTAATAAACTTTGCTGGGAAGCGCTATTTTTATAAAGTCGATATAATTCTTATTCACTGTAAGTGAAGTGGAAGTGTAAGTGTAAATAGATTAAACAAACCATTACTTGCCAATTTCCTTATTAATATCAAAAACGCTAAAATTTGTTAGTGTGGAAGTATTTTTGTAACTATATTACGCTGTAACGACAAGACAGATCAGATGAAATTTGGCTGTAAGATTTATTTATAGTTTGGAGTGACACATAGACTTTTTATTCCGAAAGCATTTACTCATGTATTAGATTTAGTTTTTTATTCTTGTCTATAGAACTGGCATAACTTTTTATACGGCTTTGTGACGGATCGACATAATCTTCCTCCTGATTACAAGGGATCTTCATTTATTATATATAAGGTAAAGTTCTAGCGGTCAAAGTCACCGGCAATAAGCTTAATCTAAAATATTTTGACCTTTAGTCGTATATGATGAATGGCCAGTTTTTACAATTCTCAAGATATAAACCTTCATGTCACTATTACCAATTTTTTTTTAGTGTGAAAATGTTAACACAGTTCTAAAGGTAAAGTTCTAAAATTTTGATTGTTAGTCTTTCTCAATGTGACCGTGATAAATGGTGACGGAGTGACGAGTTAATCGTTTTAGCTTCTTACCTGGTTCTTGTACAGAAACTATACTTGAAAGTATTTAACATTCATTCAGGAACTATGTTTTAATTCTAAATTAATTTTCTGACACATCACCGTTTCTCATAAAAGTGTATATATCACAGTAAATGCCTAGTAAATGTAGCATAGTTAATGTTTAATCAATCTTAAGAACGCCGCAAATTAAACGAGACGTCAAACAAAAAGAATTAAAAAGTTAAATCAAGTTGTGTTTTAAATCCGCTAAAAAGTGGTTTTATTATGCCTGCGTAGTGTTTCTATTGAAATTTTGCTCGAACGTAAGGTAAAGCTTACATTGGACTAAATCTTGTTCAAGAGACTAAACAATCTTAAATTTTTTTATTAAACAAGTTTTAACGGAATTTTATTAAGTTTATGTTTAAAGAGGCAGGTCCTAAACTCGGATCTAAAACCGTTGAATAAGAAGGGGTGCTAACTATCAATAAATCAATTAAAAAACTGATTCTAAATTATACTATCATCTATCAAATAAATTAATTCCAATAATGCATGATATCATAGTTATGATAAAATTATAGCTACTTACGATAGCTGTCCGAAAGATTTGTTAATTTTAGTGAGACCGTCAATGTAGCAAAATAGTTGAAACCATTATGATATGGATACTGATATATTGCTGTCATCATCAGTTTGACGGGCCAGATGGTGCAGATGGTGGTGATATTATTATCACCGATCGATCTCCACCCAGAACAAATATTTATATGATAAATATTTATTTTGTATTTGTTCTGTGTCTGGTATCCGTAACGGAAGTGCTTTACCCAAATTCCTTGGAGTCAGGTCAACGTATGAGATGTCGTGTAAATTAATTATTTTATATAAAACATAGATCTATTATTTTTCATACAAATTTTTTTATTATTTTATATAAAAAATGTATATATTTTATATATAAAACAAAGTATTTACGTATTATATTTACAATACACGTAATATAAGTGATTTAAGCTACTTATCTCGGAGTCAGTTTAACGTATGATGTAATATGTGTATATAAATTCATCTATATATATTAAAATATATTCAATCATATAAGCGGTAGAACGTCCACTGCTGTATATAAAGCTTCCAAGTAAGGGAAAAAATATTCCGCACTTTGCCTGGTGGCAATGCCATGCGTAGCTTCGCGGTGGAAATGCCGCGTAATCCTCCCTGTAGCATTTCAGCTACGCTGTTTTAAGTGCATATAACGCCATCTGACGAGTTAACGAACCTCAGTCACCTATCGCGATATTATGAACAGGGGGGTTACTATTTTACTCTCGCGGAGAAGTTTTTCTCTACATTATTGTGAATACTCTTTCTAAACACAACATTTGACCTAGTATTAGTTGCTTGCAACAAACCCAGCAGAGTAGAGTAGTAACTTTCTGTATGAGGTATCGTGACAGGCGCTTTAACTACCAGAACATACATAACAACAGATAGATGGCGGTATATCCGTCCAAGACGGTGTAGCTCAAATGCAAAGGGTGGGGATGTAGAAACATCCTTAAAGCTGCGCTTTGTGATTGACAACACACTTGGCCAGCACAGCGATTATTTGCAAAATCCCCCCCTTCCTTGGGAAGACCTATGTCTAGCAGTGGAATGTAGCTGTGATAATGATGATTAGTTGCTCTGTGGCTATGTCTGGTTTCTATAACAAATAAAACCTCCAAACTAGGCTTTGTGATGTAAGTGATGTTGTCTCCTATTTATTATTATTTATCACACTCTTCGGTACATCTAACTTCCAACACCGTGTGTAATAGCTATAATACCCAGTACCAGAGTGAAACACAACAGGTCCTAATCTAACCAGTAATATTAATTTCGGCACATTCCGAGCGCGGATTGTAACACTTGTTCTTATTTACGACCTGCCATTTGCCTCTGTAATATCTTTATATTTTTTCTTCCACTACAGAGAAGTACCCTCATATTTGGAATGAGAGACGGGAATCGGGGGAGCAAATAGGCAAGATTTGAGCTCAGTTGGAATGTTCACGCGGATTAAATTTTGATGGTGTTGACTATTATTCTTTCATATACCTACTATAATTATGCTATTAGTTGGACAGATAGCAGACAATTTCAGTAAGTTTCTGAATCCAAAAATGGAAACTAGTGTAAACGATAGAGAGGCAATTCTGCCTTTAATTTCAACTCAAAAAACTGTTTTGTTGTGTTATATTAAAAAAAGAACTTACTACCTAATGTAATCTTGGTATTTATGCTGGGTTTATATCAATATATACCAAGACTAAATTTTTTGATACAAACGTCATTATATTAGCTCTATTACAAATCACTTAGGGAGGCTTATTTCTAAGAATAGATGTCCTATGCCTGATATTTTATTTATTAAAATACAAAGATGGTATGATACCAACAATAAAAAACATTGAATAGCACGAAATTATTCACAATTCACATATAATTGGAGTAAAATTGTCGAAAACTCGACCCTAAAAAATCTAATTATACTTTCTAAGGCCCCGTATGGCGGATTTCCGTCGGCGTCTCAAATTATATCTCCTGCAAATCTGTCTCAATTTCGCTCCGTTTGAAATTTCGTCGCAATCTCTCATATAATACGGACAGGGTTCCGTTCCGAGCGGCCTGCATTTAGCGGTGCGGAAAAGAGTTCTTTACCCTAAACCCTATCTTGAATACTGAATTGCGAGTTTCATTTTTTATTTTCTGCGAACATCTGAATTTAAAATCGGCAAGCTAGTAAGAGACTGGGAATTGCGCTCGCTTCGATATATTTTTTATCGCTCTATTTTGGTATGTATGAACAGACCAACATTACGATATTGTTTGGATACTTAATATTTTTAGAGCCCGGAATCTGAGATTGCAAGCACACAGTTTGCTTCGATGTTTTGACACTTCATTTTAATATTTACGTTTGTATCATTATTGTCCGATGTTGATTGATGAACCTGTTGACCTCTGTTTGGTTAATTATTTGGAGACTAAATAACAGAAAATATTGCTACGTGTATGGGAGTCCTGTTCTAGAGTTTTGGAGCTAAGTAGTATTCTACTCTTAAAACGGGAACAAGAGAGAGAGCTGCACTTTCAAAATCATTGCATCTCTAGGGCTGGTCCATTAATCAGGGACAACTCGCAAAAGGGAGATGGTGACTACCTAACCATAATGGTGTAGAAAAAAGAACTTTTGGATTCCTCGGAAAACTAATTGGAGGAGTAATAATCATTGGAAAACTAATAGGACAAGTATTATGAGTATACTTGCTGACCCGACAGACATTGTTCTGTCTTAACTACATTCCTATATTATTAAACATTATTCACATCAAAAATACAATGTACACATGGTAGATTTAATGCTTAGTGGCATTATCTACTAGTAAACCGTTTCGGTAACCTCACGGCACTCTGCCGGCGATGCCGTGACGTACCAGTAGAGTGACATAGTACCTCCCTCTGTACCAGATATCATAAGAGGCGACTAAGGTACCAGAACCGACAGATGACGGCTTTAACATGACTTTAAGAATACCTTTTTTGTGTGATTTGCGCGTTTGCGTGAGAATGACTTTGTCTGCAGGCAAAAGTGCGAAGGCGAAAATATAAATAACAGATGTTGTTCTGTTGTATGTACCGAATTTTAGTAATTTTTTAGGTTTATAAATAATCATGTAGTCAACGCTATACTAAGCGTCACCGCAGACTATAGATGCTCGTGTTATCATGAGGATATCATTAGCGCGTCACCAACTTTGTGACTTAGTGAGTACCATGCTACATTGCCTCTCTTAGCCTTTAAACTAATACAAGGTAAAGATAACAGTGATTTTTGGCTGTAGAAATGGCTCAGCTATTGGTATGTTAGTAAGGTACCAATGCAGATGACCTTTATAAGTGTACCTCTAGTTAATTAATTTACATGCATCCTAATACGAATCTCAATCTGGAAACCAAATTGACGGAATGTAAAAAAAATTTGAGGAAAAGTTCTTTTGATCTCAACAATATTTTCCTTTCAATATGATGTACAATGAGTCTTGTTTTCTTATCTAGAATAAACACATTATATTTTCCATCATAAAAAACGTTAGCACCATAATATTGTCACAATAAATAACTCCAGACCAGAAACATCATTACTATCGCAAGTTAAACAAACACCTCCCACAGTAAAAAGGACAATGGGTCCTTGAATTCCCTAAGGCGAGACTTTCTAACTATTATTGCGATATTTACTCGCATTTTCGCGGAGCCATAAACGCCACAATTGTTTGCGGGAACACAAAAAATATAACATACAATAATAATATACAGCACAAACATCTAAAGGGGAAAAATATATATTTCTCTGGCAACGGAATATTATGAGGATAACGTGCTTTTGTGTTATGTGACGTCATGTGCGATTGTAATGCGGCGCTTAGTACAACATTTCGCGGTAGTTTAACAAGCCGTGTTTGTATTTATTTGGAGGAAAAGGAGGAAGGAGTGTGTGTACCTGCACAATAAATTTCCCCCTCTCATACATTGACTTGGTTCTGTGATAAGTCGCTCAAGGCACTGCTTTTACGGACATCATACTGAGCTTAACATCCAGTTACAGAACAATTACAAATATTATCAAATTAAATATTTAAAGGTGGAAATTGATACCGGTAACCTTACCGTAAAAGCTATTTCAGTTTCCTACCATGCCTATCTCTTAGATCTCTTAGGGAGGCAGTTGACGTCCATCTCTGTCCAAATTATATATATATAAATAGACTTATATATATACATATATACGAGATATATATACATGTATACGAGCCTACACTAAAGTAGAATTTCAGTGACTGTATAACTTTCCGGCACAAACTGTGATCATTTGTATTTTACTTCCCAATTTATTGCTTTAAACGAGGCGAAATGGCATCTAAACAATCGCTCTGCTATTACTGTTCGGTCGCTATTGTTGCACTAGTGCTTTTTCCGACAACAAATAGACAAATTGACATGTTAATTCACGCATTATGTATGAATCTAATAGTCTCGTAGTTAGTGGAGAGTTTTGTACAATTATTTGAGGTGTTGCATAATAATTTGCCTTTTATTGCTTAAATACAACTTTGAATTGTGTTTTAATTGATATTATATTAAACTAAACGACTGTTGTTTGTTATGCGTGCAGAAGTTTGGCGGTGAAATAGTTTTAATAACATTAAGCATATCAAGACCTTGAACTCTTGTAAATTTAAGCTTATTTTATTCATGAGGTTATGGACTGCTTCTTTTCCTTGAATATTTACGTTGTCAAATAGATATACCGTTACCTCGCTTTTTGATACACTTGGTACAGAGAACGGTTCTATTCCTTTCCGCCGCTACCCTTAATTTGGCTTACACATTTTAGAACGCCTCATTTTTGCTTACTTTTCGTCTTCTACCTGTTTAACACGTCATAACGTCATAACACACAGAAAATAATTTATTTATTTATTTATTTAACTTTATTGCACAAAATGTTACAAAATGTACAAATGGCGGATTTAATGCCAGATCTATATATATATATATCTCCCAGTCAACCATTACACAAAATAGAATAATATATATATATAGTGGTACAGACAATATATATACAAAATATTATATATAATTATACAGCAGATTTTTATGTCGAAAATTATTTGAAGAACGAATGTTACAAATATTAATAAGCGTCTATAAACATTTTTACACCGCGAAATAGATTTTGAATATGTAACAGTGGCGCCATCTATACTAAATATACGAACTATCATTTTAATGCTTGAGTGCACTGGAGATAAGATGGTTAATTATATTGGTTTAAAGTCCAGACTTTATTTCGTTATTAATTGTCACATATAAATGAATATATTTACTAAGAGATGCCGTGAGGTACCGGCAAAAAAGAATAGTAGTACCTTCTACAGCACCAGATATCGTAAAAGGTGACTAGGGTACCAGAACCGACAGATGGCGGTGTATCTATCCGAAACAGTGCAGCTCAAATGAACAGGGCGGTGATGGGTAGCAGCATCCGCTCTGTTATAGCTGCGCTCTGCGATGGCCAACACGCTTGCCAAGCGTGGCAATTATGGGTAAAATCTCCTTTCTTCGAGATATATCCAGCAGTGGACTTCCAATGGCTGGTATGATGATGATGGTGGTTTACTATTGCTCCGAACCGCAACTTCGTCTGCATGTATTTCAATTCCGTTATCCTGATATTAATTAAAATTAAACAAATCCTCTGCTTTAGCATTCTAAGCAGCTTTTGCATGATTTTAATTTTAATATACAGAAAAATGAACAAAAATGGATACCAGCCTGTTACAATTTCATCTATGTAAATTCTATTGATAAGCCTTTCTAATCCTATCCAAAAAAAAACGTTTGCATATCCACACGTCAAAATACACTAAGCCAACCAAAAAAGGAGAAACGAACGCTCAAAGAATTTTCGTACCAGTATTTATTTAACGGAACAATGCATCGGACGTACGGACAATGAATATATTCGTTTCGGACACCGTTAGCGCTAACAAAGAGCCGAAAGTTTCGTGTTCTGCAATCGACACCGACGGCGAAAACTAACTGCGGCTGACACTTTTTAATTCGAACTTTCGATTGGTTGATTCAATTGGCGCAAAACAAGAAAATCGGAGTCAGTGAGCTGTGCTAAACCTATAAAACAAAAATATACTATTAGGCTGAGTGGAAGATTAACGACTTGGGTTTAGAACTCACGATCTATATTAAACACTGATCAGAGATTACACTCTATTTAATTTAGTTCCCTTATCATCTCACACGTTGACCTGACTGCAAGATAATACACTTAAAGCTCATAATACTTTATCATCATCATAGCAGCCGCAATATACCCACTGCTGGACATTTTTGAATTGCCGCATTGGGCTTGCATAGTGGCTATCGCAAAGCGTAGCTTTGCGATACACTGCCACGGGTGGATATGCCGCCATATATCGGTTCCTCAGCCGCCTCTTACGACACTTGGTACAGGGGATGCCGCTATATATCTTCGGTTCCTCAGTCACCTCTTACTCGCAGAGGGAAGTACTATTCTATTCTGCCGTTACCATTCGACTATAATAAAAATATAATACTTACATACATTTTTATACCAACACTTATATGCGTCATTTAAATGTTTGTCCTGAGATAGGATTGAACCCACAACTTTTGGCACACAAGAGCAATACCATCTACGCTGTTGTTTCCGTCAAAGTGAGACGAACAGCATATTTTCAATGCGAAGCGAATATAGGATAGAATATCCATCGCGAGCCATCGGATTGGAGGCCTCTCTACATCTTATGTCTTATACAATGGTTATGAAACTAAAAGAGTTGCAATAAAGTTTGATGAATAAAAATAAATTAATATAAATTTATTAAAATGTAATACAGCGGTGCAGGATGATTTGGCATAGAGTATTTAATGTTAAATATACGACGTAAAATATACAAGTATCGCTATAGAAACTTAAAATTTTGCACAGGGGTTATTTTTATATTTGTTTTGAATATATCCCCAAAAGGGGTAAAATGGGGGGTGGGGCAAAGTGAGCATGAAACTTTGTTGTTTTTAAATTTATCGGAAAACAATATTCTTTTTAGGTAAAATATATTCATGTTTATTGGTTATAACATAGTTATAGAAAATAGTTTGCTTTTTAGCCAATTAAATATGAATTTTAATCAATTAAATAGTACTCTTATTTCCAAGAATTTAATTTAAATAAAAATGGACGCAACTTGTTTTGTGGCTAAGTCGAAAGTGTTATACACTGCATTTGACATTAAACGTTTAAAAGTGTCAACAAGCGTACTCTGAATTTCAAAAGTGGATATTTTTATACTTTTTAAAGTGACGTAAACAGGGTTTAACAACCTTTTGTAAGAATAAGGTAATATCTGTTAATGAGTAGAATACCAAAAGATATTATTATTATGACGGGCCCGATGGCGCAGATGGTAATGATCTTGTCTTGTGCACCAAAGATTGAGGGTTTTTTCCCCACCCAGAACAATTTTATAAGATTTAATTTATATCTGTTTTGTGTCTGGGTGTTAAATATATGTATTTAAGTAGTGTATACATGATTCCTCCGTTGTCTGATGTCCGTAACACAAGTGCTGTAAGCGACTTATCTCGGAGTTAGGTCAATGTATAAGATGCAGTGGAAACGTATTATATCTGATTATTTGATTCTTCTTAAATATATGTCCATTATACATGGTTCTACAGAAAACATGACTACCACAATGTTTACTTTGTATCAATGAAAAAAGGTTAAGAACCAACTAAATACTATAAATTCGAAGTTTAATGTTATCCCTATAATTAATCTATCACAATAAAATTGTGAAAGATTAATTATAGAGATAATAATCATTGCCCATTTTATTTAACAAAACATTATCATAAGATAGACCTAATATAAAGTCATCTGAATTGGTACCTCACTCTCACCTATTTCTACCGCCAAATAGCAGTGTTTGTATTGCTCTGTTCCGATATAAAGGCAGTGAAATTACTGGTAAGGGTAATGTGACATAATATCTTCAAGTCACAAGGTTGGGTATGTGCTATAGGATGCAGTAACGCTTACTACTTGGTTTAATAAAAAAAACTATTTTCAAAATCCTAAAAAGTAGTTTTGTAAATTCAGTTATTTGACTTTGTGGCAATATTTTGATAATAATAAGCCAAAACTCAGCAATTACTTCATCAAAATATACAACTCAACTAATATCCCAAATGTGAAGATAATTACGTTTTACGTTTGCACGGCTTCACTGATCAACATTAAGCTAACCTTAAAAATCAGACTATTTTGTTCTCTTAAAATATATTTTAAGTAATAAATGTAAATCAGTGTCGCATCATCCTTGAAGTTGTAGTTTGATATGAGGATGAAAAAATGAAACAATAAATTTTAAAAGCAAACGCGACAAAATGGGAACCTATGCCGAGCTTATCTAGTACAAAATTTGTGTCACCACTCCACAGATTAAAAAGAGTACCATAAAAATAAAAATATTTCCAAAATGGTATTAGAATTTAAGTTCTTTCTTGTAAATGCTAGCTATGCTATTATAATCTTTAATCCAATCATTCCAAGCCTTATACACTTTTAAAAAGCGGTATTCACCTCGCTGTTAGATAGAGTAATGTTTGCTGCATTTCATGATCTAGTTTAGTGAGTAAGGTAGGCAGTAAAATTATCAATTTTCAAGTTTATTCAAATTCAAATTCAAGTTTCAACGTTAACAACACAAACAGCATGATTATATATAGCCTACGGTGACGCTTACCATTTATTTTATCCACATGGACTAATACAAAACATTTCACAGAGGAACACATGTCAATATACATCGTTATTGCTACCACCCAAAAAAAATCCAGTGCATTAGGTCATCACAATCCCATCCCTCGGATAGAATATATCACAATATTTACAACATTATTGAATGCCTTTCTATATCTTACATACACATAACCATATTAAAAATACCAAAATAAAAAAATAAGATAAATGAAGTATTAGATCGCGTGTATGTGTGTTTATGAGTGAATTTGTTTGTATCAGAGTGTGTTGAGAAGAAAATTTAGAAAAATCTTCCGTTTCATCGTAAGATAAAGCAAGAAGCCACTTTTTTACAGTTCGCTTATTTATCAAGCACAAAGTGAAGTTTATAAATGTTAGTTTTTTTATTAATTTTATTACATAGATATGGTCCAAGAAAGTAAAAAAACTTTGGAAAAAGACTGTTTTAAATTTACGTGGCTTAAAAATAACATATGTTTTCTTCTTGTATTAAATATACCTGGATTTTATACAAATAATTCGTGTTGTTTTAGCAAGAGTGCGTGAACCATAAGTTGCCTTACTGTAAGTACTTCATACAGTAAGTATGTAAGTAATAGACTATAAAACAGAAAAAAAAATACACATAGGCCTCCTCAAATGATAGGATAAAAGAATACGGGCTGCATCCAGCGTGATCGTATATTACAAAACCATCGTTGAAAATTTCAAGTTTCTAAACCTGCGTTGATGTCAGTCAGTCAGTCAGCTTCTCTTTTTATATATATAGATAAATAGCCTTCTGATTGATTCTGATTTCTTCTGATCAATTAGCGCAAAAAAGTAAGTTAAAGATTAGAGGGCGGGGTGAGAGCTATTAATGGCTAATTTATACAGACATGTAGAACCTGGACTGCGCTGACGAAGATCTCTATGAGCGTCAACATCATCATAATTATCATCATATCAGCTCTTAAAAGTCCACTTTTGGACAAAGGCCACCCTAGGAAAGGGGGTTCATCACCCATAATTGCCGCGCTGGGCAAGCGTGTTTGCAATCGCAGAGCGCAGCCATCACGACGGGGAAGATGCTGCACATTCCCGCCCTGTACATTGAGCTGACTTTTTTGCATGGATATACCGCCATCTGCCGGTTCTGGTACCTAAGCCGCCTCTTACTATACCTAGTATAGGGAGAGGTACTATTCTACTATACCGGTACCTCATGGCGTCAATATAACGATTATAATTTGAGTTACCTACTTATAATTCTCATCGTCTTATTATTAAATTGTACTGATTTGAGATTATTTTTAAAGTTGATATATTTCATGTAACAAATGTATACCTGTAGAAATCGATAGTGTGTATTGTATCTAAATAGTAAAAAATTCACAGTGTATATATTTAATATATATAAATTGCATGGTGTACATATTTGTATCAAAAATAAATCTGAAAAACTGTTACACTAAAGTCAACATAGATTTTAGTGTAACAATCGGCGAAAACCGTTGAAAAATCTAGCGCCATCGCTGACACTTTTTAATTTGAACTACTGTCGTTTGTTTTTTGTGAGTGAACTACCTGCTATAGCCTAAAACAATGTAAATAGAAAATGAAATACTATTTTTTTAATGTTTGAAAGCAATATGAATTGCAGATGAACATATATACTAGTGGATGGATTTTGATATATCTATACAAGTATATATCTCTCAATGTTGGCCTTTTCAAAGTTGCCTTACTGTAGTTGGCCTTATTAATTTAAAATAGCCCAACGATGTAGTGGGAGAATGTTCTCTTTTTAATTTCCTTTCCATTACTTGTTGGGCTGGAATGGGGCTGGCTCGAAATGGCTTCTGCGCAATCGAATCAGGAATGAGGAGGAATCCGTAAAAGACCTAAATTTGCCGTAAGTTGAATTAACAGTAGGCCACTTAGAACAAACGTCCAATGGAGCTGTAAGGTTCTAGAATGAAGACCACGTACTAGCAAGCGCAGCGTAAAAATCAGGATGGCTTTAGACGCAGGTCAAATATCGAGCAGTGAACATTCTATGGTTGATACGATGATGATGATAGATTTATAAAATTGAATTCCTATTTCCTTTGGTTATGGTCTGACACTTAAGGCAGGATTTATCTTTTTCAAAAGATAAAGTTTGTTTAATATAACATTCAGAATTTATAAATGCATAAAACCAATATCATGTTTGGTTCATGTACATAATAATTGCTCGATTTAAACCAACACTATAACGTAAAGGTTTAGCTACGATAAGGCGGAACTTCAAAAGCAGTGGCAAATTTGGCAATTAACATTATAATTACAACGCGAAACAGTATCACATTTATAAACCCCAATATATTTAAAGTTTATATCTTTAATATATAAACTAACCTTGTATTTTTACAATAGAAAACTATTTTAAAATAAATATGAGTATCATAAGTAAGCTGAGACATAGTGAACCTACAAATGTAAATTAATTGTAATTATGTGATTTAAAATTGTAAATGTCGTAAAAAATATACATAAAGAGTTTTTTGTATGCACGTAGTATTATAATTTTCATAATTATATTCGCTAATTAATATTATTAAAATAAAATTGACATGGTAAATATAAAAGATAGACTAAAACGCAGACTATTAATTTTTTTTTCAAATTGAGTTGAGAAATACATTTAGATTTCAAATATATTTGTCTACTTTTGAATTAGTTTGTAAATAAGTAACCTTTTTTATTGACTTATTCCAATAAGGCTTTAATCAAACAGCTGTGGCCAAATGAAACAAATATAAATTTCACCTACAATATATTTAATAATTACAGCCTATCAAACCACATACTCAGTTCTCAAATATGACAGGCAGTGGCCGCGCACAATGCCACCGGAGATTGCTTGTTGATTTTATGATGCGATACAGGCAATGGGAAATTTTACGATGCGACCTGCATGCTTTTTGTGTTTTTAATACAGTACAAACAGGAATATGTTGGCAACACCAAGTTTCCTGTGTTAACAACACTATTTTTTTTGTTTGTTTTTCAGACATATTTTGTGGGGAGCATACTCGTTTACAGTTTGTAAAAACTGACCTGTTATAACGTTACATGATACAATATAAACACTGATTTTGCATTGACAAAATTATTGCAGATGTTCTGACAATATAAGATAATACTAGATGACCCGGTAAACGTTGATTCACAATATAAATGATTGCTAGAGCATTAATTACAAAAATTACTATTAAGAAATAGGGGTTGGTGATAAAAAGATGAAAATGTAAGCTTATATGTATTATTGATGCCACATTTTAAAAATAAAAATAAAAACCAAAAAATATAAAAAATAAACGTTAAAGGTGAGTAACCTTAGGGGTATGAAAAATAGATAGCACCCGATTCTCCGTCATTGAATATGCACATAAAATTTCATTGAACTCGGTCAGACCATTTTGGAGGAGTTAGATAGCTAATATTGTGACAAGAGAATTGATATTTAAGAAAAAGTCTCACTAGGGCCTTGTAGATAACTGAAAGGAGCGTATTGCTCAGAGTGTTTCTTGCGTGATTAAATCAGGAATGCCGTGTCCATCACGATCATCAAGTTACTTATATAGACCAGCAAGTTAAGCAAGCGGATAAGCAAGTTAAAGTGGCAATAAACGGTGCACATAGAACGCAGAACCAACGGCTGATTAAGCATTAAGGTTCGGGAATGAAGATCACGCAAGCACAGCGTTGTGACCACTAGGCAGAGGCGAGACTTAAAAAGACACGTGAAATTTTTCATAGTGTATTTTTTGTAAGAAGCGTGTGTGAGGTCAACGCAATCTCAATGTTTATGTTAATTATACAGGCCTACAAAAAAAACTTTTGAATGGTGCTTAAGACATTGCTTTGAATCAATATTAATTTAGAAATGGCAAATACAAATCTTTAAGTTAGATATATGTATCAACTCTATTTTTTAAGTAAATCAACGACAAATTTGCAAAAAACAGAAATAGTAATTTTCGATATTTGTTAATAAAAACAACAAAAAATTTTATTAAATTAATTGCATTATTACAATTTCTTTAATTATTTAACATTTCAACGATATTTTTACCATGTAGCATGCATCTACATTACAGTTTATTGAAAAAACTTCCTTGTCTTTGTATGGAATATATTAGAAAATTTTTACTTGTCCAGCAATTTTTTTTTTATATTTAAACGTATAATTTATACTTTATTTTGAAAATAGAGAATATGCAATTAATTGATATCATAATAGTAGCTTTACAAACACTAATAATATTCATTTATATTTGTTGATAATAACTATTATTAAAGATTGTGGTAAATATGTGATTGAAATTACATGAAAATGGGACGTGATACGTAAAATGTAGTAATTGTTTCGTATTGGGAAAGTATGAATTTTTTAAATAAGATACTTGATATTTTTCTTGACTGCATTTAAAAAATAGTAAATTTTATATTTAATAAAATATTTACTAATAAGTTTAATAAATAGAAACTAAAACAGTCACATCATCGGTACAATTTGCACAAAACCAACTTCCATCGCAAGAGAATCTTTGTAATTTTCAATTCGCATTTCGTGTCCGAGTCGGAAAACAAAAAGGTTGCATTGCAAACGTCGGAAAACGCAGAAATATATTATTCAATCAATCAAACCGTGGATGAAACGGTTGTTCGCGACATGCAGTTAGCCGGTGCAGGTAACGAATCGGAGGAACACGTCGAAAAATGGCGGATCGTAGGTTGAACAAGAATGATATGCTGAATATACGGTGATAAATTAACATGTTGTGTTAACTATTTGATCGAATGCTTTAAAAAAAAATTAACATTTTAAGTAATATTCTTTATTGTGCACATCATACACGACAGAAACTATTCAAATAACATAGAAAAACATAAAACAGTACAGTACAATGAGCGGCCTTATCGCATAAAGCGATCTCAGGCAACCTTTAGACAGAAAAGAAATACAACAATATTAAGGCAGTTTGACTCACAAACATTTAATACATACAAACATATACACACATATAATAAATATAGTGGAGAAATAGAGAAGGAATACAAATAATATACAACTACAATTACAGGTGGTACCTCCTTACCATTCAAATATTCTACCATCGGTACCATTCAATGTAAATTATCTGTAAAATATTGTGGAATGAACCGGCATCATAAGAATTAATTCTCTAGTGATCGCAGAGATAATTCGTGGCTGAGACCTAAGAACACAAAACGGTTTTTGTAGGTTTTGAAACTATATGTACTAACTTATTACTTATTATTTATATTATATTATTAGGAACTATATGAATAATATATTTGTGATTCCTCTGTTGGCATATGCCATTAACATAAGTGGACTATAAAAAACGCGGCTTAATTAGTTTTTATTTTTCTTTAAATCGACATTTCGATTTAAAAAAATAATAAAGTAATTTTACTACTAGGGTTAAGATATCATATTTCGGAGAGCATTTTACAATTTCAGACTGACATTGTTTGAAATTGTATACAATATATATTTTGTCAAATAACAATGATATCTCTGCTACATATTAAATTTGCATGATATTTTTGTTAAGTTATGTATATCCATAGAAATCTACATACTTATATTCTCGTTTTAAGAGGTAGCACCAACAAATTATTAATAAAAGTGTATTACTGACTATGATATTAGAAATGCCTTATAGTATAGACACTTATATAAAAATACATATATATGTATGTATATATATATATATATGTATAAATATACATAGTAGTAGGTTAGGTTAGTATATATATATTAAGATATTGAAAAATTAATTTTAATCCCAGTGCCTTTTCCTTATTAATCGTGGGTTCGATTTCCACACAGACCAAACATTTACATGATGATATTTGTGTTAGCTCTGCGTCTGAGCGAAAACATATGTATTTAGGTGATTTATTTGTGATTCCTCTGTTGTCTGGCGTCAGTAACACAGGTGCATTAAGCGACTTACCATTGAGTCAGGTCAATGTAATTGTTGTTGAGAAAGTTTATTTATATTTTAAAATATTAAATATTGTGCCGATTTGAGTTTGTTGAGATATGCTTGACTTCAGTTTTTGTAATTATTGTATGTGTTTTTCGTATTAAATATTTATTTACTTTTATCATCATCATATCAGACATTGATAGTCCGCTGTTTCACATTGAACTCTCCAAGAAAAAAAGGAAATTTGGGTGAGCAAACTATTGGCATTTGCAGAGCGTAGGTTCACGACGTGGATACTGCTGTCCATCATGTGCATTTGACCTACACTCTTACGGGTGGATATACCACCATCTGTTGGTTCTAGTACCTGAATCACCTCTTACTACATCTGATACAGAGAAAGAGTAGTACTATTCTTTTGCCGGTACCACATGACACATTACATTTATTTAAAAATCCCTTTAATCTTATAAGTTATTGCTACAATTCAGTAAATAGCTAATTAAAAACGTACCCAACTATGCGATATCTATTTCTAGTAAACATTTTAAAAATATATTTCATAGTTACATTAACATACAAAGCCTCTGTTATTCTGCGGCTTTAAAATATAAAACCTCCTTGCCATAGCGCTGCGAGGATTATTTTTTTCCAATAAGCTTTTAACAGTGGGTTGCATTTTTTTCCTTGTTGTTCTAAAATGGACGCGTAAAACTTTTCGACCTTCAACGAAATTTGCATATACTATTGGAAAAATTGTCCATGCAAACGAACTAGCCAAAGCTATTATTCCTGAAAACAAAACACACAGGTGACCATCAAAATGCATTGGGACTCAAACAGCGGCCGCCGACTCATAGCTTCAGCGAAATAGAGCGGAAAACGCGCCGTATCCTGTTGCGTGACAAAAGAAAAAAAAACATTCCAGCCAATAAAAAAGAACCGAAAAAATACTGGAACAATGTTTTAATTCGTTACTAATTTTTATATAAAAAATCTTGTTGACCACAAGTACCTAAACTTTACAGAGCGAAAACAACATGTTATGAAGCATTAGACAATAACAGTCAAATTAATTGTCCCTGTAATTTAATTGAAACATGATACCTTCTGACCTCTGTTTCATTCATTTAAGAATGTCTATGACAGCAGTAGTCTTGAGTGATAAATACGGGCTTATACTCCAAGAATTATCCTGGTAAAGTAATTATAATGTCGTTAAATAATAATTAACGGAAGAAAAATTATACGATAGCTGTTAAATTGTCTAATGTAATTAAATTCAAATTATTTGATTAAGTATTACGATTATTCATTGTGTTTTTAACTTATTACGACTTGTGCCGTGTGTATCCTATTATTCTTTTAGTCTCACGTCTGTGTCCTGAGATAAAATATTGCAAGAGTTTTTTTTTAGGGCTATAAATATTTATATACAAATTGTGTTCATCGGAAAACTTCAAAAAGGTATCAGCCAGGCAGAGTCACTTTTCTTTTTATAGTGTTAGGTACTATGAAAGTATAAAAAAAATATATTTATTCGAAATTTTAATTATGAATTACTTTGACCGGATAGTAGGTTGATCCAGGAAAAATAAACTAATTCTACCTTCAAGTTTCAATCAAAGTATCAATGGGACAAGAAAAATACTCGTATCTTCTTATATAAAATCCAAGTGTAACTACTAGGTAAAATACCCTTAAGGTTCTGTCTCTTACATAAAAGAAGAAAACAGTTTTAAAACAAAATAGACTGATAATCCCAGTAAGGTTAACTTGGAGAAGTTTACCAACTAGTTAGTAGTTGGTAAAATAACTACTTCAAGCAAAGGAAACCATATATAATTCAGTCAATATATATTTTAACATATCAAACGAAGGGCGTTCACTGTTGGAAGCCTCCCCAAGAAATTTATTTATGCCCAGTGGTATTCTTATAGAGCAATCTTTGGTTCTTGTTCAATCGTCTATTCGCCTTATGGGTATGTGTCCTATTGTACAATTTATTATGGCAAATTTAATTATACCATTTTGATTAACTATTTCAGTTCACGTGTATCCTTATTTGTGATTTTCTCTTAATATAAATTTTGGTTGTATTTAATTTAACTAACTTTAATAAAGTGTTTAAATTCTGAATACTAATACAACACAAGACATAATATTAATTTAGTTATAAGATGTAACTAATAAGATTTCAATAGTGTAAGCAACTAAAACAGTTATTCTTCTCATTAATACAGCCATTGGAAGTTAACTGCTGGACATAGGTCTTCGCAAAGGGAATGCTGGTGTCTACACACTCTGTTGATTTGTGCTACATGAATTCAGATAGATAAACCACCATCTGTCGGTTTTGGTACCTTAGTCGCTTTTTACGATGCCTGGTATAGAGGGAGGGACTATTCTACTCTACCAATACCTCACAACTCAGAAAGTATATACAGAAGCCTCTATAGAACAGAAAAAAAGTTCATAGCTAAGAGCTGCATTCAGTTACGTATGCTCAATGCGACGTATGTACTCCTGTTACGGTGCTACGGCTCGTAGCACATCAATACTTCGATACTGAAGTTTCTTTGATTAGATCCAACCAATTTGTATTTAACTTTTATTGTTCGACCTTTTGCTTTTTATTATATAGAGCGTAATATAACTAACGGTGACCCGTGGTTTTACACGCGGATTTATCGTTCTCATAAAAATAAATAGTGTACTTCTTATAATAGTAGCTATTTGCTATTGAAGGTGTTAAAATCGGTCCACCGTTTTGAAGTTTAATTAAGTCAATAAATTTAAAAGTTAATTTTAATTAATAGTTCCGTAAATATTTTCATATGCCAATTTTTAAAAGCGATTAATTACTATTACACGACGGACAGACATGTCCGTTTTTTATATAAATAAGGATGATTTAATCTAAATTTAAGTAAGAAAGAAGGAACGTATCACGATATTAAGATATATAAAAAATATGTACTTGTTACAATTCATTTATGCATTGTATTTTATTATGTTATTATTATTATTAATTAGGGAGCCGTGAGGTACTGCCTGAGTAGTATAGTGCCAACCCTATACCAGGTATCGAAAAAGGGTGACTGATGTTCCAGAACCGACAGATGGCGGTACATCCGGCAAAGATGCTGATAGCCATCTTCATCATTATCATTATTATCATCATAGCAGCCGTGACTTAATGGCCAACTTCACACATTTGTGATACGATTTTTCAGATTGGTTTAGCGCCATTAGTCTGTAGGGTTCAATGGCGAAGATTGTATTGCTGCTATTTTACGTCACTAACACCTGCCTAGGATTATGGGCTCAATACAAATATTTGTATATCTGTTGTCTGATGACCATAAACCAAATGGTTTAACTACTTTACTTATATAGGAGTCAGATCAATGTATGAGATTTGGTATCAATCATTTATCTTATCTGTCGTAATATTTTCTTTATCTGTCGGTTCTTGCATTTCCTTCGTCCGTTATGAAACCTGGTAGAGAAATACGCCAAAAGCATAGTTTTGATTGTATACTAATTACAGCAACTGGATATTTGCTGATAATTGGGAGAAAATGTGACTTTGATGGCCGGGCAGTATTACCAAGTATACCTTAGTCGACACAAACGGTTATTTTATTTCAACAGTTACTACCAATTTATTGTGCATTCGTTCGACTTTTATTGTACTTTGCCAACTTGTGTTGCAGTGAAATGCGTTTTGATTATTTCGCTTCTTTTAAAGTTTGTTGCAAATGGATTACTTACAGTTTGCACATTTTGTTTCGCCTTAAACCAATATCGAGTAATTTATATGAAATTCAATTGGTATAAAATACACTTGAGATTAATAAAATATAAACGACGCTTTCCAAAAAATATGGGTTGCTGAGAAAAATTACGATTTAGGGTTGATCTATGCGAAAAGAGAGTTCTTGCATTTTCTTTTTACGTAGTCACCGAAAGATTATTATAGTTTATTAATTTGATTAAGTTACAAATGTATATTACTCACCAATATGACCTCCAAATTATAAAATATCAGTTATCATCCTTCTAGAGATGCTGTCCACAATATTTAAATCAAATTTTTAGAAATATGATTTAACAAGCTTTTCTTCCGCAGTGTTTCCCGCGAGGCCTTCTTCGCATTCTTAAGGAAGTCTTGTTATTCCTAGAAGGATTTTATGTCACTCTCTGACATATAAGCTGTGCCAAAAAGTCATACAGATTCCATAGCCTATGGAATTGTATATTGCCGATCCTTATTATTGTATTGCCTTTTTTTCCTTTTCTACATCATAATCTTTATCAAATAAATTTTCGCTGTGCCAAATTTTACTCAAATCTTTTCAACCATTCCGGCATGCTAACAATATATATATATATCCAAACACACATCAATTTATCTCTACATTGAAAAAAAATAGATGATTGGTTTATTTTGTTTAAATAAAGGAAAAGTGGGAGGCACCTTAAACAAGAAGTCGTAAGAAATGTATAGCTTAAATTTATAAGGAATGGGCAACCTGAAATCATCTAGTATTTGTCCATAGAATTGGGAACCAGGAAACAAAACTCACGCATTGCGCTATTCCATTATATCACGAGATAAACGTTCAAATTAATCCTTTAAACTGAGATGAATAACTCCGCAGCATCTGCACTATAGTTATTGCTTAATCAACCTCTGGTTTCCTTTGTGAATCAATGCGTCCATCACAAAGGCGACAGAATGGTGGGAAAATTGCAGGCTACGTATCAATCCATTCACCTAACTCTAACCACTAGGCTAGAATTTACACAGGCAAGTTGACTTGCCTTCTTGATATAATCAAGTTTAGTTTCAATATTTTAACCTACAAATCTTACGCTTGTTCACGACTGAAATCAGCAGATTACTAGAAATTTTCAATCTTAATTATAGCATATTATAAATTTAATTATATAAATAATATTAAACAAATTGAAAAAGAGTATATGACCGTTACCGTAACACAAGTGCTTTAAGCTTAATAATATAATTACTTATCGCGAAGTCAGAAACGTATGACATATTCACCAATGTATTACTGGAGTCTTTATATAGAATTTATTTACTGATGCTGCTACTCTAATTTTATAACCCTATTTCTGATGTACGTTGTTTTGTGTTGTTTTAGTATATATATATATATATATACACAAAACAACGTACATCAGAAAGATACACAAAAGAACGTGTTTTGTGCATATGTAAATATATATATATATATATATACGTAAAAAGTATGCATTTATTGCGTTTATTTATACAAATATATATTTTTTGCGTAATGGTTGACTGGGAGATAGTGCCATCTGGCATTAAGTCCACCATTTGTACATTTTGTAACATTTTGTGCAATAGAGTTAAATAAATAAATAAAAAAAATACAGGCACCCTTTTTACAACACAATAAGATAATATTATAAATGCATAGGTATAATGTTAGGTTTATAGTATAACCAGAGAAACATAAAAAAATATATAAAAAGAAACTCCAAGTAGAAAGCTAGTTTTTAATATAATAATCCATTGCCTGGCATAGGCCTCTCCAAGTAATTTCCATTCATACCAGTCTTATGCCGCATGCATCTACCACAATACTCCAGCTGTAGTCAGATCGTGTTCACCTCGCGGATAATGCGTGGTCTCCATCACAAAGCCGTACAGCTCCACTGGTCGTTTATTCTGCATGTTACAGGTACTTGAACTTCTGAAATCACTAGGCTTCGTCGTTTACTTACTTTGGTTCTTTGATGGCCGTCTTCCCTGTACCAGGTGTTGTAAGAGATGACTAAGGTACCAAAACCAACTGATGGCGTTATATCCATCCAACAGTGTAGCAGGGCAGAGTTCGGCAGCAGCATCGCCATCGTGAAGCTACGCTCTGAGATTGCTAACACACTTGGCCAATGCGGAAATTATGGGCAATTCTCCTTTTCTTGGGGAGACCTATGTCCAACAGTAGACTTTCAATGACTGATATGATAATAATGAAGTAGTTGCCGGTCCAGATTACCACGTCACAAATCGTGGTAGCTCGACTGTAATTACATCCTTATTTAGTGAGTTTGAACGGAGCTCTCAAAACCGATGGAACGTTGATGAAAGGGTGCAATTCCCGATCTATTGTTAAAGTTTAATGACTGCATTATTACCATGAACGTTTCTGAGTTTGAGTTGCAGATGTAAATTTAGATATGCACTACTCGTATTATGTTCTATCCTTTTGCATTAGATACATATTTAATTATTAACAAATAATAAATTCCCACATCTCATACATTGGCCTGATTCCGTAATAAGTCGTTTAAGCACTTGTTGTTGCACTAAGTGTTACAAAACAGATGAATTACAAATGCACTTAAATATATGTATATTTAACACCCAGACTAAAATAAATATCATTATATGAATATTTTTCTAGTATGGGGATGAGGATCGAACCTTTGGTACATTAATTTCATTAGATCTTATCTTGTACGCAAAAGTTGTAGCTTTAGTACTCTCTCGCTCAATACAAATATTTGTATTTGTACTAGGGAGTAGGGATCGAACTCACGACATATTTTGCAACGCGCTAGTAATATACTTGTAACCTTACGGGCATCTTCAGGCTGCAGTGACGGCACTGTAAGCTTGTTTGTCGACCTAGCCTAATTAAAAATAAAAAAATAAGAACTACCTTTAAGTCACATTACAAGATATCGCAAGTTTGACATATTGATGCAAAAATATTCTATGGATAACTTATAGATAGACAATTTTGAAGAAAACATTATAGTATAAAAATTTTGTAGTTATTTATACAGTTGGTATTGTTGTAGATATTTATGAAAATGGCTAAGTAAACATTTAAAAAAATTAACTAGAACAAATAAGATTTTTCAATTGGTATCATTACCTGCCGCTACCAAAGAAAGCTCCGCCGTTGCAAAGAAATAAGTTGTAAATAAATGACAATAGATTTGGCTCATCTGCTACCATTGGCACCTTTTCAGGTAAATTAAATACAATTGAACGGTATTGTAAACGGGCCTCCTGAGCCGATTGCAGCGTTCAAACGATGTAATTGCAGACCCATTGTGAGACTGACGGTCGAACTGCAGTATTACTATCAACTATACGTTTTATTTTATAGTTCCCACCGAGTTTTATTGCAAGTTCTTTAACAACTATAACAAAAAATATGTTACGGCATCTAGTAAACATTATTAGATCAAATCAAACCATAAAGGGAAAAACGATTATTATATATATTTCTTTTTAAATTCATCGAAGCCATTCCTGGACATAAGCGTCCTCAAGTAATTTCCAATAGAACTGATTCTATGGGACCCGCATCCATCCGTGATATTGCGGTTTTAGTTTCTGTTCAACTTGTGGGTCCTACACTGTGCTTGCCAGGACGCGGGCCCTATTCCAAAACCATCCACCACTATCATCCATCGGTTTTACATACGTCTACTGGAATATGTCAGTATCTTTACCAGGAAAGAAATTTTACCTTTACCGAGCCTTGTGTTCTCCATAGTTAAGCTATTTTAAGATACTTAATAAGAAACCACACTATGCTGCCGTAGTTTATCACTGGTAACTTACATTGATTTAAGTCTTTCGTGTTTAGACTAGGAGGTATATTAGACGAGAAACTGTTTCATGATTAATGTCATGAAATCAGCAGCTGGACGTCACCTGTAAGATAAAAAGGGGGGATTTTACTCATATTTGCCGCTCCGAGGATTTAAACTACACAGCATTGGATATATATTTTTGTCACCATCTGTTTGATCCGGTAATTCAGTCACATCTTATAACACCTGGTTCCAACTGAAGTGTTATTTTACTCTACCAAAACAGCATGAAGTAATCAAACAAGCATACGGCCAGCTTAAAGTAAACTTCATCGCAGCCTATAGATGCTCGTGTCATCACAAATATATCACTAGCGTGTCGGTTACCTTGTGTAACTGAAGATACAGCTTTCAAATATACTGCTGCTATGCTATTTCGGGGCGGAAATAGGTGATAGTGTGGTACCAACGCAGAAAACGTTTGTAAGTGTTCTACCTATAGTAAAGCCATTAAGATATGTATAAATCTAATATGTCCATACTAGATATTTTGAATTTACTTTCTAATAAAGCCGTCACAATTTTGTGCTAAAGCCGGCTACATAACAAGGGCAGCAGGCCAAAGTTCTCGTCTGAAGTGTGAATCACAATCATGAACATACTACTAATTTGGCTCCAGTGTGCTTTGAGGGTAATAATACAGGAGTTCGAGTTGTGAATATTTTGAGAACCTTTGTGCATTTACTCAGCTCTTTGACTTCTACAGTCGGGGACATCGCAAAGTTGGAGGCTTACTCGAATTTTGTTAACATAGATAATGCACACTTTTATGCACAGTAAAGCTATCGAATAATTTAAAGAACTAAAACCATTCATAATTATCATCATTACAGCATTGAAGTATGCTGCTGGACATTGGCCTCCCCGAGGACTAAGGTACCAGAACTGACAGATGGTGGTATATCTATCCAAAATAGCTCAATGTACAGGACGGGGAAGGCCAGCAGCATCGCCGTCGCGAAAGCTCCACTTTGCAATAGTCAACACGCTTATAGGCTTCTTTCTTAGAGAGGCCTATGTTCTGTAGTGGACTTCCCAAAGGCTGGTATGATGATGTTGATGATGGTGATACATAAGATATAACTCGTATAAACTAAGTGATCTATGATTGCATAAACATATTCATTGAGCCGTGGGCTGTATGGATATGGCTTTTAATATTGTCTGTTTTATCTTAAGATTTGTCAAGCTGCTGTTTTAAGCAAACGTAAGCTGCAGTATTAAATCAAGCATTTAATACTGCAGCTATATTTAATACTGCAGCTATACTGTGAAAAATTTATGGAAAATACGAAATTATTTTATGACACTTGGGGAAACAATCATCGTATTAGCCATTAGAACTCCACTGCTGGACCTAGGCGTCTTCAATTAAGGTGAGTTATTGCCCACAATTGCCACTCTGGGAAAACTAGTTAGCTCTCGCAACGAGGATGCTGCCACCCATCCTCGCCCTGTGCAATTGAGCTGCACTGTCTCGGATGGATATACCGCTATCTTGCGGTTTTCGTACTTTAGTCACCTCTTATGACACCTGGTGCAAAGGGAGGTACTATTCTACTCTGCCGGTCCGTCACGGTAATAGGACATATGGTAAGGCATTTTCTTGGACCGTCGTCGTGTTATACAATTATTATATTTAAAGACATTAAAACGATGATATAAAAATGTTTTTTTGCTTAGTAAATTTGTCTCATATATTACTCGTGTAAAATAAATGAAAAACTAAACAAATTAATTTTGTAATATACAAAACATTAATTTTTCTGCTGAGTAGATAGTGTGCTAAAATCATATAATAAAGAACACCAATCCTAATAAAATAATTAAATCACACAAGCTTTATTTTTATTTTGCTGAAAAATAATGCAAAAACGCGCCACATTTTTCCAAAAAATATATATTAAAACACTCTTATGTCCAATTTATGTTAATATATCACCTTAATTTGCAGACAAATCCCACCTGCGCCGTTAAAATTTTGCTCAAAAACGACTATAACTTACATGAAAGGACCCCACGCGAGGATCATTCATAACGAGATATTTACATTCCCATAAGCGACATATTAAGCTATTTATTTTACGCTAGCGTTTGTAAAGAATCCTTTGAAACTTATTTAGAAGGCGGCCTTGTAGAAATTTAGAGAGATAAGCGGTTTATTACCTTGATTTTACTTAACGTAAATTGCCTTTTAAATTGTTCTTTGTTGTTGTGGAACGGTGTTCGTTTAGACTAGAATTTCTAGCTGAGTTAGTTTGATCATAATTACTTTAATTTGCTAGGGCTATTGCAATCCTAGGTCTTGGTATCCTTAGGAGTTGTTACAGAGTTTTCTCTGGTCCCAACAAGTATAATTTCTGGTCAATGCCTAGGAATATAATAAAGAAATTTCATATTCTAATGTTTGTTCCGGACTCAAATGTATATCTCCACTTGTGCCAAAAGTCGTGAGATGTGAATAAGGTACTGCAACCGCCAGATGGCGGTATATCCAGCCAAAACATCATAGTATGTATGTAGTAGCAAAGCTACGCTCTGAGATTGCTACCACGCCTGCCTACCTTTCTTTGGGTGGCCTATGTCTAGCGTCTATGGTTCTATGATAAATTTATAGATGTCGATCAAATTAAGTATACTCCAAACTATCGCAAGAAGGAACGTAAAATAGTTTCGTTTCTTTATAAATATATTAAAAACTGCTTCCAAATTGACACTAAAAGATCCTTTTGTCACTTCAAACTTCATTCATAAGGCGACAACTAGCTAGGCAAACTTTCTTAGCACTTCCCAACGGCTTTCCGTCGAAATATTCATGGGTGACTCGTGTGTTATTATCCCAAAAGCAAACTGCGCTTCCTTTGGCGCGGAACTTGGCCTTAGTCACTTGTGCCATGGTGAAATTAGAAAGCAGTAACTCTTCTATCAATTTAATGTGATATTCTGCAAAATTTAAGTACAATGTTTTTGTTCCAGTTTTAAAAGCGAGACAGATCAAAAGTAAGAGACAAGTTTTACACGTCCTTACAAAACCATTGTTTGTGTTGTATTATTAATTAGTTTGGTTCTGATTCTGACAAGAGCAGACTCCCAGACATAGAACAAATACAAATCATCATACCATCTATTGAAAGTTCTAGACATATACCTCTTCAAGAAAGGAGGTATTTTGCCCATAATGGCCGCGCTGGGCAAGCGTGTTGGCAAACGCGCAGCGATCGACATGGGGATGCTGCTTCTCATCTCCGCCCTGTGCATTTGAGCTGCACTGTTTCAGGTGGATATACCGCCATCTGTCGGTTCTGGTACCTTAGTCGCCTCGTCGACACTTGGTGCAGTTAGAGGTACTATTTTACTCCGCCGGTATCTCATGGCAAACAAATACAAATATATGGTAAATATCCTACGACCGATATTATGATGAAGTGAGTAATACAAAAATGGAGGCATTATAAATATACTGTAAATATTCCATAATAAATTCCCAATACATCTTATACATTGGCCTGACTCTGACTGATATCAGATAATAGAGAAATCACAAATATACTAAGATACATATGAATAACACCCAGATACAAAAAAAATACAAAATTCATCACATTAATAGTTGTCCTGGATGGATATCGAACCCATAATCTCTGGGCGCACAAGATACGAGCACCATCAGTTATACCATCGTGCCGGTCGAAAGTTAGTCAGAAGTCATACGGAGTACAACATCTACTAAAATCAGACCATATTTAATTTTGGTATCTTCATTTTTATACCAAAACTAATTGCCAATACATTTTATACTATATGGTTTGTAAATCTCATAAATATCTTACATTTCATGAAAGGCAAACCGAGGTTTCCGTTATACCAGCCGTAGCAAGTCCACTGTTGGACAGAGGCCTCCCCAAAAGAGGCCCACAATTCCTGTGCTGGGACAGCGTGGTGACTCGAATCGAATAGCGTAGCTATATGACGGGGATGCTGTTATCTATCCTTACTCTAACATAGGTATTAGAACTGAGCTGATTGGATGGATCATCTATCTGTTGTGGTACCTAAGTCACCTGTTGAAACACTTAGTATAGCAGATTTTACAATTATAGTCAGCCAGTTCTTATAAGATAAGGTAGTCTACATTGGTACCTAACTCTCACCTATTTCGAACACCAAATAGCAGTGTTCGCATTGCTGTGTTCCGGTTTGAAGGGTGAGGAAGTGACATTACTGGGTAATGGGACATAATGTTTTCAAATCACAAACTGGTAACACGCTAGTAATTTCATTGTGATATTACAAGCGTCTATAAGCTACGATGACGCTTTGGTCAAACGGTCTGTATACATGTTTGGTCATACCCTAAAAGGTACGGTAACCAATATACCCTTTTTCCTATATCAAATTTCTATAGGAATATGCTCGTAGTATCGTTCTTTAATAAACACATCAGTAAACACAAACAACTTCAAAGCTCTAGTAAAACTCAAACATAAGAACGGCTATCCACAAACAACGCATCTGACTTGAACGAGCTAAGCTAATGATAGCTTCATTACACTGTAGTATGGACAGCAGAATATCACGCTTAATTATCGCACTGAAATGTGGGTTGTAACGGAATCGGAAGTTGGTATTAAGGCCTTAATATATTGCGATTGTATTATATAAAACTAGTTGAAAATTGGTCTTAGTAATGTTAATAAATTTCTGATCATTACTCAAACACAATTATATGGTATACCTAATAAACCCACTTGTCGGAATTCAACAAAATAGGTATCAGTTGATCGCTTAAACTGTGAAAGCATAATAAACTAATAAGACCATCGTGTCTTCTTTTCATTTGAATGAATTGTCGAATCACTTCATATGGATTTTAACAGACTTGTGTGTCTGCTAAAACACAATTTGTTTATAAAAATAATATTTCCTAACGAATACCTGCGAATCATGAACTTAATTGTAATGATTTACATCCATTTTGAAAGGTCTATATGAAATAACAGTTCTGAATTGTTGCATATTTCATCTAGGGGATCGATATATATTTACCTTCGTAGCTAGTCCTGATAAATTTACAAGACTCGACTAGAACCTTTTTTGTAGGTACTTGCTCACGCTGGAGTTTATGAGGCGCCTAATGAGAATGCCATACTACATAGTCATATTCTAAAATCCTATGGACTAAGGTGTTATACAATCAAAATTATTACTTTCCTACCAGTGCACTTTGCATTGTACATTGACTTCTACTAACGCTACTTGACAAAATTGAACAAAATTCCAACTAAGGTAACAGGATAGATAGCTGATTTGTTGCTCGAACGTTTTTTGATTGGACGTCAATTGGACGACAAAGGGGCCTATTAAACACCTAGAAAACCTTCCCATTTTAGTCTAATATTTAAGCGATTAAATTTGTTTATCGATTTCAAACATACCTACTCTTAAAATAAAGTTTGAGACTACTATTTTCTTTTATAAAACTAATTACTGGTTGACTCTGACGTCAGGTCTGGATAGGGGTGGGGAGGGCTACTCTCTATACTCAGTTGAATAAACTTACGGATTACACTGACGTGCTTATACTGTACAACTAGAGTCACAATAAGACATGTTACAAGCTGATTAGATATAACTTAAATGAAACAATTTACGAAACATGATGTCCTTGCAAATTTACATGGAGATACTTGTATCGGTTTGTGAAGGGCTATCTAAGGTACGCAATGAAAATTAAGGAGGTAGTAAGCCGTTAATTCTTATTTAGTTTATATTTATTTTGAATTTAGTTGGTGACCTCGTGTAATAACTCAACGACAAACTTGGACAAAAAATTATGAGGTGAACATATTTGTTTGTTATGTGTCGTTTTGTTAAAAAAGTATTTAAGTATTATCCTTGTAATTCCTATACTGTCTAATAAATGTTGATCATTTCTACAGCCTTACAAACTTGATTGGTCAAAGCTTGTTTCTTCGATGACCAAGACAACATGCGATGAATATTTTGGAATGTTCTGTTTTATCTGATATCCGTTACATAATGATTATATCGAATACACATCAAAGTATAAGATGGTGTTAATTTATTATTTATTTATTAAAATATTGATACGAAAGTAGAGAAATATCTGTGAATACACGATTGCGCAAGTATATAGTTATTGTAATACCAATTTCTGACTCATTTCTTCTGACTCATGAGAATATCATTTCAAATATGACAATGATAAATAATGATTTATTAATGTATAATGTTCTTTTCCAGTTGAATCACAGCAGAAAAGAACGAAATCCTATGTAGAAACTCCACCTAATAATTTTAAGATTATTTAGAGATAACTTCTTTCAAATATCATCGTCATATTCATCATTATCTTCATAAACAGCATCTTCAAAAAAAGAGAAATCTTGCCCATAATTACCGCACTGGGCGGGCGTGATGGCAATCGCAGAGTAAAACTTCGCAACGGGTATGCTGCTGCCTATTCCCGTTTTGTTGGGCTACACTGTTCCGGGCGATATATCCGCCATCTGTTGGTTTTACAAGACCTGGTACATAGAGAGGTCCTATTCCACTTTGACAGTGACAGACCGTAGGCTACGGATATGCTATTATCATTAAATTGCCTTTAAAATAAAGCAGTTATACATACTGATTGTCATCATCGAAGTAGCCATGTTATACTCGATATTAATCTGCTTTTAGTTTTGAATTTTAGGCAGATTGGATTAACAACCACGATTAGCAAAATTGAGGAATTTTGCCAATCGTGGTTACGTAACGGAAATGCTGTTAAACGTCCCAGTCCTGTTTCCCGCATATGAACTTTATATGTTGTTTAAGGTGACTTACCGCTTTAATTATACAGCCATCTATCAGTTTTGGTACCAAAGTCTCCTCTTTCGATACCTAGTATAGCTCATAAGCACTATTTTATTTTATATTCGCGTATTTTTTTCAAAAATAGTCTGTTTATTTACTATGTCTATATGTTTAGGACGCTTTTCGTTTTGACAGGTCCGATGATGCATTCGTTTGTGTTTTGTATGACAAAGGTCGTGGGTTCGATCCCCATCCAGGATGAATAGTTAAGTGATGAAAATTTGTGTTTATTCTGGGTCTTGGTATTAAATTTACATTCAAGTATCATATTTGTGATTCCTTTGTTGTCTGATGTCCATAACACAAGTAATTCAAGCGACTCATCTTAAAATCAGGTCAATATTTAAAACACTGTTTCGAATGGATACACCGCCATCTGTCGGTTCTGGTGCCCTAGTTGCCTTTTACGACACCTGGTACTATTCTATTCTGCCGGTACCTCTTTGCACATTATTATCATTAACATGAATCGATATAAAGTTGTTTAAAGTTTAAAATCTAGACAAAAACGTTGGCTAGTTTTTATCCTAAAAATATCTATATCGATGATGAATTCATCGATATAGATATTTTTAGGTGATAAAGCTAGAATATAAATATTATACTCACAGCTACGAGCGCAGTAACCATTGAATAAATATACGAAATATAACATTAAGAAACGCGTGACATCAATTGGGAGGTTGGGATGCCTGTTGAAAGGATAGCAAAGTTAAATTACACATTTCTGAAGTTTTGGAGACTGTAAAACTCATCTCAAGTCAATCGTATTGGACAAACAAGACAGTTGATACGTTTTCAAAAGCACTTGATTAACAAATTTCATTTCCTTCTTTTTCGTATTATGGTTCTATAAAAATTATGTAGTTCTAAATTATTTTATTTTTTAAGCTTAAATATTCAGGGTAAGTCAGCTGACACGTATAAAAGAGGGTCATATTAAGTTTAAAAACTAATTAAATGAAAAACATTAGCAAGTGTTGTAATTTTGAAGTCATGCCATATCATCTTTGTTATAATTAAAAATGGTCACCGAAATGTCGACTAAAAATGTAGAAGTAAACTGCCTTAACGGTTTGTTGTTTTATTATTTCAAAGTAAAACTTTTAAACTAAAGTAGAATGTTATTGAAAGTGAATTTCTTATTTTGTCCTGTTTTTGTATACACACGGCTAAATAACTTGATGGAGTATTGCTAAATAGCAACAAATAGACAAACTTTGTTAGTTTTAATTACAAACGTCTATACGGTTATATAATTACGGGGTATATACCTATTTTGTACGCCAAGGGTCCTGTATTCGATCCCCAAACAGGACAAAATATTTATATGATGATATTTGTTTTTGTTTTGTGTCTGGATGTTTATCATCATCATCATCACTTTCATCAGCCATTGAAAGTCCACTGTTGAATAAGGCCACCCCAAGAAAGGGGGATTTTTGCCTATAATCGCCAAGCTGGGCGAGCGTGTTGCCAATCGAAGAGCGCAGCTTATGCGACGAGGATGCTGCTACCCATCCTCGCCCTGTGCATTTGAGCTGCATTGTTTTGGATGGATATACCGCCATCTGTCGGTCTGATACCTTAATCGCACTATATGACACCTGGTACAGGGGAGATCCTATTTTACTCTGCCGGTACCTCGCGGTCTGGATGTTAAATATATGTATTTTTGTAGTACATTTGTGATTCTCTGTTGTCTGATACCCGTTACACAAGTGTTTTAAGTGATCTATCACGGAGTCAGGCCATTGTATGAGACGTAGTAGAATTTATATTGGAAAACAATTACGAAGACATTTTTATGTATACATTTGATATAAACAATAATCTTTTACGTAATGTCAATGCAAGAGGGACTCCACAATAAGATTATCCTTTAAAATTTCTTTATGAAGATTACAATTTAAGAAAGTGTATGTAAATAAAGATTTGCCCAAACAATATCCAGAATTGGAGTGCTCTCCATCAAAAACCGGGCTCAGTGTTGACGTAAAACAAAGGGGAAAAAAACAAGAAGGTAATTCGCAGTTATTGCTCACTGAAAGATGCATGTATTGTTGGTGAGTACATTTGGAAAGCGTAAACGAATATGGAGGTAAATCAAATGTGCAACCTCGTTTTATGACTGCCGATGAAAAATATGTTAGGCGATATTTTCGAAATTTAAAGTGGAAGTAGAATTTCATATGAATGTCAATAATAATAATAAATTATATTGTAAATCCTAAATTTGCCGTTCTACTATGTTGTGCGCTTGCGCAGCGCGGCAATTGTAGACAAAATTCTTCTTTGCTTGCGAGGCTTTCTAATGGCTGATGTAGTGGTAGTGGACATACATATGTACTGCTCGTGACATTGTCCGCGAGATCTTTATCGCGTTCTTGGGGAATTCTCGTTATTTCAAAAAGATTCTTAGTCGATGCTGTGGCTAAATCGTTTACAAAATCGTGCCGATTCCATGGGAAAAAATAAAAAGCCCCCCATCCCAAGAAAACATGTTGTCGTAATAAAAAGTTGCCTGTTTTATTCATGACGATCAATTATCTTGGTTTTATTCATGACGATATATTATCTTGCGCTGGTCCCTTTCCATCACTCTCACCTATTTCTACCGCCAAATAGCAGTGTTCGTATTGCAGTTTTCTGGTTTAAAGGGTTAGAGCAACTGCGAATTTACTGGGAAATGTGACTGTGTGTGTAATACAATATAATATATAAAATCCCACAACATATCATACATTAGCCTGACTCAGTGGTAAGTCGCTTAAAGCACTTGTGTTACAGACATCAGGGATCACAAATATACTACTTAATTATATATATAGAACACCCAGACACAGACACAGACAATATTTGTCCTGGTTGGGGAATCAAACCGCGAACTTTGGCACTCAAGATAGGATATATTTGTGTCATCGGGCCCGTCAAATAATATCTTCAAGTCACAAGGTTTGCAACGCCTTTGTGATGTTATATGATATGATGAACCTAGGATATAATATGTAGGTCCACGACATGTTTTGTTTAATTTATTTTAGTTTTTTATAGTTAAATAAATATCGGCCCCATGTTGGACATAATACTTCTACACCAATGGTTGAAGGTTCGATCCCTATCCAATATTATCTTTTATGTTATAATTATTTGTGGTCGTTCTTTATTTGCGTCTTAAATACTTTTTACCATTTTATATTTGTTACTCTGCCGTTGTCTTATGTCCGAATCAAAAGTCCTTTAAGCGACTTACCACGGAGTCAGGTCAATTATAATAATAATAATATTCTTTGGTTTACACACCATAAACAACACATTCAAATAACATAGAAAAACATACAACAGTAAAGTACAATATGAGGCCTTATCGCATAGAGCGATCTCTCAACAACAACAACAATAATAAGGCAGTTTAAGTTTTAACAATAAAACTAATGTATAAATATAAACAATCAAATTATATGAAGGAAAACATTCACCTACACACACACACACATACATACATTCAATACATACACACACAAAAAATAAATAGGCAAATATAAACGAATAATATACAAGCAACAACTACAATGACAGGTAGTACTCCTTTACCATTCTCTGAAAAATCAGCAGTGATTGCGCGCGTCTGATCGACAAAGGCAGCGCATTCCACAACTGAACAGCTTGAACTGTGAAAGATTTCCTGTAAAATATTGTGGAATGAACCGGTATCTTAAGCAGTAAATTCTCTGATGATCACAGAGTCAATGCATGATATGTGGGAATGTATATGATATTACACACACAGTTACATTTTCCAGTAAATTCACAGCTTTTCTCACTCTTTAAACCAGAACCTGGGAATGCAAACACTGATATTTGGCGGTACTAAAAGGCGACAGTGAGGTACCAATGCAGTTGATGTTTGTATAAGGTCTACCTCATGTAAAATTAGAGATTGTTAATAGTTATGAAAATAATATCTATATTAAATAAACTGCGTTTTAGAGCCGACACTAAAGTTAGTTGTATATGTTCAGTGAACGCGTAAATATAAGAAATTATTGTGTAATATTTGCTGAAATTCAGGTAGCCTCAATTTTTCAGGAACAGCGGGATTAACACAAAAAATAACAACTGCTCTGTATTATTCCAAATAACAGCCAGCGAAGTTATTTTTGATGTTCCCTTTTTAAACCCGCTCTGTTCACTCACCATAAAATACGGATAAATGTAAATGGAAATATTTAAACTAGACCACGCGCTTTACTCAACACCTAGCGTTTAGCCTTGACTGTATTAAAGGTATATTATTAAAGTAAGTGCAAAACTGTTTTATTGGTAAAGATTTAAAACAGATTTTCAAAATCCTCTTCCAAATTACAGAGTTCTAATGCTACGAATATAGGCCGTGAGGTACTAGCAGAGTAAAACAGTACCTCCCCCTGTAACAGGTATCGTAAATGGCGACTAAGGTACCAGAATCGACAGGTGGCGGTATATCCATGCAAAAAAGTCAGCTCATATGTACAGGGCGGGGATGACCAGTGGACTTAAATGTCAAACAGATGAATGCAACGAATATATATAAAAAATACAACCAAATTGAGAAACTCGATAGTTTCTTTGAAGCGGTTTTAAATGTTTCTATAATTTTTTCCCCGCCCGATAGCATAACTTCAATATAATCACAAATACTTCACAAACATTATTTTCATAGAGCAGTACACCGTGTTAATTGGCGAACGCGAATTGCACGCATGCAGCCCTTGCCTGATTGAGTGATAAACGATCGCACTAGTGCGGCCGAGCTCACTAAACGATCAACAAAACTAACCTAAATGTAACAACTTAAAAATATTTCCTAAATAGACAACTAGTAACATAAAATATAATATATTCTCATATTCTTAACAGAAAGGGAAGGACGCAGATGCAAACATGGTGCACTGCTTCGAGTAGCACTGTTATAGTTTCAAAATGGAGTAATATAAATTTGGTGAGAGTTTATTAAATAATTGATTTTATATAGAGAAAAATCTCCGTTTCTGTTTACATTTCGAATACAACACGATAATAAACATTTGGTGATAGGCGTTTTTGTCACACTTATTGTTATATTATATCTTTATAAATTATAATCTATATGTTACACTGATGTATGAATAATATTATTCTAAAGATTTATTAAAAACCATTCAGGAGTTATTGCGTTAAAGAGTAGCAAACGTACATTAACACCCATTCATTCATATTCACAAACTTATGCATTGATAAATAAAAGGGTTGGATCAATTAGGATGATATATACCTATTACATATATTTATATATATATATATATATATATATATATATATATATATATATATATATATATATATATATATATATATATATATATATATATTTATACTTAAATACATATGTTGAACACCCAGACACAGTACAAACCTAAATATCATCATATAAATATTTATTCTAGTCAAACCTTTAGCGCAAAAGATAGGAGCACTATAATTTGCGCCATCGGTCTCGTCAGACATATTGATATTGTGTACAAATAGATAAATAGTTGCACGTAATCCCCACATCAGACAATATCTAATAGAGATACATCACGATTTTCCACCAAAAAATAGTTTATTTAAAATATAGTGTCGTAAATATCAGCTTGTGACGGTTACAACGAATTTATTGGGTAGTTTGTTTTCACCGACTGCAAGTCAGCTGCGCGTGATAACGCCCTGTAAGATTGATTCGAAATGTATAAATGAATAAAAAAAATGTTATATCCTTTTCATTTAACATTCGTGTTTTAAATTGTTTCCGAATTCGATATAGCAAAGGGATGAATTATTCGCTATTTATTTATTTGCAGATTCTGCGCTGTTGTGCTGTTAATGTTATCTTTATGGTTGGTAGTGATGTATTCGCAGGTTACATACACGAAAAGCTGTATACGGTGTTTTGTGTTTTTTTTATGACCCGCGGTAGAGATCTCCTTATCTATTATCTATATACTGTATTTTATATTAAACTAGCTGTGCCCGCGACTTCGTACGCGTGGTTGTCGGAAACTCTAAAATAAAGCACGCTGTATTCAACCGTTCCGTAGGGAGCCGACCACGCGTCTGAGACGCGCGGCATGGTACCTCGCAAAAATATACTCGCGAGTGGTAGTGGCAAGCACGGCGGTGGGGTGAGGCCCACCTCCCCGTCTCTTCGACAAATAATATACTGTTGCGGTACCGTTTTTTATTATTAAAAAGGAATAATTCTTTCATATATAGTTATTGAATAACTTAAACCGTTTATGCAGCGCATGCGACGAAAGACCTCAAATGTAAATAATATTCCCGGTTTTTGCAAAATTTCTCACTGACGCTTCGCGCTCCTATTGGCGTAATGTTATAAAGCCTTTCTCTATAAATGAACTATCTAATAAAAAAAAAATATTCAAATCGGACCAGTAGGTTCTGAGATTAGCGCGTATAAACAAACAAACAAACAAACTCTTCCGCTTTAAAATATTAGTATAGATTAGCATAAACATATAAGTTTTGCAGGTATAAAGATATTTTTGATTGATTTTTATGATAAATTGTTTAAACATGTTTTATTCTGCACCGTGACCTGGCTATACCCACTGTAAGGCAGGAAATTGAACACCATGGCACGGCCATTAATGGAGAGCCACAATAAAAAGCGTAGATTAAAACGCAAAATACCTCAAGCCATAATCCAATTACAGTAGTATAACTGTATGTAAACTGTAGATGTGACACAGGTCACATACCAAGCTCGTCAACCTCAGCACCAACCAATATACTGCTGAATGTCCCACGAAGGAGACAGTTTATAGTAAGTAAATAACAAAAAAGAAATGTTTCATAAAAAAGTTATATTTTCAGCTTTTAAATCTAGTATGCTAACATACCGTTCATTAAATAGAACTTTCGCTTTGTATAAATAGGTGCACGGGGAGGTACTATTCTACTCTACTCCGCCGGTACTTCCTGACAGATATACTCTAGATAAGCCTGTCTCTGTTTAAGCTCTACTCGTATACTACGTAATTGTGAGCTCAATTGCACATATTTGGCAAAATGACACAACTGAAAATAAATCTCAATTTGAAAATGGAATCTATTATCTGCTATCTCTAATCTATCATTATTATTCATATTGTTAATTTCCTTTATGAACTGTGTAAGTTTTTTCTTACATACTACGTTGTCAACTCGTTGTAACATATTTTTTATAATTATCTATATAACTGAAAATAATTCTCAATTTAAAAATGGAATCTATAATTACTTTCCATAAGTGTTCATTTTGAACGTTCGTTGCTAGAATTGAAACGATTTTTTCTCAAACATCCCATTTCTAAAGTATACCGCGGCAAAAAATAGTCCGTGTAAATAAAATGTAGACCTTAAACGTGTTAATCTAACACGGTGCCCACAACACTTCTCTATTAATTAGTTCCATACATACTGCTAATAAAAACATTGTAACGTACCAAAAAGGCCCAGTGACGTGCAAACGTTGTTGAAACCGGCCAGTCCACAAACGAAATTGTTTTGCTTAAATATATATGTATATCTAGGGATCCGTGTTACGAAAACAAAAATATTTTACACGTAATTCGAAATTTGCATATCCGAAACTGTATCCGGCATGGCTTTGTAGTACTGGCAGAGTAGAATAGTACCTCACTCTGTACTAGGTGTCGTATGAGGCGACTGAGGTACCAGAACTGCCAGATGGCAGTACAGCTATCTGAAACAGTGTAAATCAAATTCACTGGGTGGGAATGGGTAGAAGCATCCCCGTTACGAACGCTGCTCTTCACAAATCAATCTAAACGTCAATATGCCATCGGATACTGTGATGTCTTATTAATTCAAATTCAGAGCTTCCTAAGTTGGATATTGGTCTCACCAAGATAGGGTAATTTTTGACAATAATTGCCAGTAATTGTCGCAACTTCGCGACGAGGGTGCTGCTGCCCATTCCCTTCTATAATATTTAAGCTGTTGTTTTGGATGGATGTCGTCATCATCATCATTCCAGCCATACTTCTGGACAGAGGCCTCCCAAAAAAAGCGGGATTTTGCCCATAATTGACGCGCTAGGCAAGCGTTTGGCAATCGCAGAGCGCAGCTTCCACGACTGGGTTCCGACTACCCATCCCCACCCTGTGCGTTTGAGCTGCACTGTGTTTCGGATGAGTATTTTGGTCATCTTTTACGACATCTAGTACAGAGGATGGTGCTGAAGCTGCCTAGAAATCATTACTGCGTTCATTACATGATCGCGCTTCCAATATGTCTGCTGAATGACGTCACACTAATTAGCAGCAACGAAGCATCTTTCTCGCACATGTTCTCTGATGGGTACTGAAGAGATAAATTGGTAGCCCAGTATATTATTATTATTATTAAGACTAACATCCAGCTGATTTATGAAGACCATCCTATTTCAAAAATATTTTAATATATGCAAGCAGCACCCTACGGTGTTACCTACATTAAGTTGTAGAACAAACCTGGTTTAAGTTATGTTTTGCTTTTATTAATCCTAGTGCAATATTAAATAACCTAAAGTGTTTCTCAATATATGTACCATCTAACACTAAAATATTTCTTAAATAGGACAAACAGTTTTTGATATTAGCGCGTTCAAACAAACTCTCTAGCTTTATAATATTAGTATAGATCAGAAAGGAGATTTTATAAAAAAAATATTCAGTACGATTTTGGAATGTATGTTTAGCTCATCCCAAAATCAGAACAGTACTATTACACTTAGCTGATTAAGAGTTGTTTAAGTTTTACATCTGTAGAGACATCTTACAACATCTTAACAATTTTTGACCAACTCGATCCTTGTTTGTCATGTAGGAACGAGTTTATACGGAACGCTTGGTTTTCGAGCCCGAACCACCTTTGACTAATTTTTTGTTTTCTGTTCGGCCACGCGTCTGCATTTTTATGCCGCGTGAACACGGCCCTGGAATTGTAAAAGGGTATTTTGTACTGCAACGTTAATAGCTTTCACAGTGTGTCTGTTTTCCAAAATAATATTGGGGTATAGAATTAATTCTTGTATCAAAACGAAGTGACCGATACAAAATCTACTTAAAATCGTTTTTCACATAACAGTAAGCATGCTTAAACTTCACTTAGACATGACAAAAATCTTTATTCTCAAATAAAGTCCTTTATTAAGATTCGAATTTATAGAGATATCTTATTCGATATATTTGATAAATGTACTTGCGCAATTAATAATTATAAATATCCCTTACCTTGTGGCACCTATTTTGAAGAATAAACGCTGATCTAAAAATATATTTCACGGGCCCGGTGGCGCAGGTGGTAGTGATCCTATCACGTGTGCCAAAGGTCGTCGATTCTAGCCACAGTAAATATCTATATGATAAATGTTTGTATTTGTTCTGTATCTGGGTGTTATTTATATGCATCTTAGTATTATACTTGTGATTCCTCTGTTGTCTGAATTCCATAATAAAGGTGCTTAAGCTACTTGTCCAAAGTCAGGCTAATGCATGTATTGCAAAATACCATAGATATATTTGTTTATTTTACTAAAAGGGTTGGTGTTGGTGTTGACTCATTATAAAATATTTAAGGCTATAATCCCTTCGAAATATAAAAGATCTAACTAAGTAAAAAATATGGCCACTTAGCCCACTTATTGTGATACTCGCAAATCCCGTTGATCTATGTAGAGATTGTAGAGCTAAATAATATTTCAGCAAATATAAAGCGAGAAGTCGTTCGTTTCGTTTTTTATATTCCACTAGGATTACTTTAGAGGTTTTGTGAATAGAAAATGCTGAATTATTCTCAAGTCTAGCTCTGCCCTTGATATTGTCCGCGTGGAATAGTGACATTATTATTGCACAGTTTACGCAGCGCACGCAACAAAAGCTCTCAAAACGTAAATGTTCGTTTTCACCACATTTTGATTGATACTCCGCTCCTATAAGTCATTGCGTGATGTTAAATAGCCTATATTACTCCTTAGTATATCATCTGCCAATGATAGTCCCATCAATATGACCCTGCTTTACAAATTACCCAAAATAAACAGATAGACAGATAGATAGACAAAATTAAAAAATATATATATTTTGTCATATGTATCATGTATACATCCACATGTGTTTAGTAAAATAAAGTTATTTCAGTATTATAAACAGACACTCCGACTATATATCTATTGATGATTATTTAAGATAATATTTCACAAATGAAATTCCCATGTGAAACATGAAACAAGTCATTCTTTCTGTGAAAATTATCCAGGTAAAAGAGGTATTAAAGAAGTGCCAGGACCAAAGAGCCGATCGTGCATGAAAAGACTAATGCAAGTAAGGGAAGCAAGAGAAGTATGTCTAAATCGTAGCAAGTATTTATCCACAGTCTCTGCCTACCGACGGGACACAGATGTAATGTAATATTTATAAATAAATAAAAACCCTACAGCATTTTATATATTGACCTGACTCCGTGATAAGTCGCTTGAAGCACCAGTATTACAGACGCCAGAACACAGGGGGATCACAAATATACTACTTAAATACAAATATTTAACACCCAGACACAAAAAAACACAAATATCATCATAGAAATATGCATTTATTCCATTTATTTATACAAATACGTTTGTCACGTTTATCTATTTCGTGTAGTGGTTGACTGCAAGATAATGCCAGCTGGCATTAAGTCTGCCATTTGTACATTTTGTAATATTTTGTGCAATAAAGGTAAATAAATAAAAAAATATATATAAATATTTACTCTGGGTGGGAATCGAACCAACGACTCTTAGCAGACAAGATAGGTCCACTATCATCTACGCCATAGAATATATTATCTACCACTAGGATATATTATCTACATAGGTCATATTATCCACCACTAGGATGATAAATAAGCATACGGTCCGCATAATCGTACTACATTGACCTGTAGTCTTATATATTGCCGCAAGGATATCACTAGCGTATCACCAACTTTGTGACCTAATAACATTATATAACATTATCATCATCATATCAGCGGTAAAAATCCACTACTAGAAGTAAGCTTACACAAATAATGGGGGTTTATGATAGGTAACAACAGAGCATAATTAGCTAAATCCAGACTAGCAGATTTCCGCTAGTACCAGGTGTCTTAAGAGGCGACTAAGGTACCGGAACGGACAGATGGCGACATATCCGTTGCGAAACTACGCTTTTCAATCACCGCCAAGCTTACCCTATGTGGTAATTATGGACAACAATTCCTTGTTCCTTTGGGAAGCCTATTTCCAAAGGTGGACGTTCAACTGCAGATATGATGACGTTAGGTGGTGGTAATCGCGGATTCCAGCTTCCTGGAAACTTTGTTTTGGAATTGAACTACTTAATATCGGATAGGTATACCATTATCTGTTGATTACCGTACTTCAATCACCTCTTTTTGCATCTAGTACCGAGCAACCTACTCTGTTGGTACCCCATAGTAGAAGTTTTATTATATCAGTTTTTCTAATTGTAACTGTATATATAAAATTAATTGTAAAAGTGTTTGTCCGGGATGAACTTTTAATCTACTGAAGCGATACGTACTCTTGTGTTTTGTTAACTGATTTTTTTAAATATTACGAAGTCAACAAACAAGCATACTGCATTCACTTAATTGTAAACGTGACAGCAGCCTATAGACGCTCGCAACATCATAAAGATATCAGTAGCGTATCGGTAACCATGACTAGAACTAAAAATACCAAACTAGAAATACTATGTCACATTTACCCAGTAATTTAACTGCCTCTATCACCCTTCAAACTGAAACATAGTAATACAAACACTGCTATTTGGCGGCTTAAATACGTGAAAGTGAGATACCAATACAGTAATTTCAGTTCAATTTGTAAGAGGTCTACTATTGTGAAAAAAGGCTGTTTTACTGTGTACAGTTTAGTCCATTTTGAGATATATTTTTAGATCTATTAATATTAAAATATTTCTTTATCATAGGCTTATAGTATGTCAGGACAATGTTCAGCTAGTTTATCGTACAATTCTCAAGAACTCCAACTCAGAATATAACAATGCGAGCATTACCATTTGGCTGAATAAGCTTAGATATTTAATTAAAAAATTATGCGTTACAATGACTAATATATAAGGAAATTATCCACCCGCCCTGATTCGTTCGGGTAGGTTTAGTAAAATTTATTACATATATGAGTAGTATTTGGTACTTATTTACTTGTATATAATCCTGTATCACCTGTCTTATAATGAAAAAACAATATAAAAAATAACGATAATATATTGCGACTGTAAATTGAAATATATAATAATAATAATAATATATTTATTCGAAATCAGCATTAAAATTTTCCTCAAACCCAATTTAGATCAAACTGCACACTGTGAGCATAAACTGATTCAAGTCCGTTCAGTAGTTTAAAAGTATTCCCAGGACAAACAACGTGTCACAAAACTTTTGTATATAAAGACTAGCTGACTTGACAGACGTGTTCCAGTCCTAATTTGAGATAAAAGCTATCTCTCAAGTGTATTTAACTAACATACGTACAAAGTGGGCAATAAATTATATTATTAAAATTGGATTCGTAGTTTCGAAGGGCATCCCAGACAAGCACCGTGACACGTAATTCATATATATATATATACGTATACAGATAAATATTCAATAAAAAAGTTGTTTCTCATCAAGCTTAATTAACAGTGTGTAGTACTCTATGCCCGACTCTTACTTGGCCGGTTTTTGTAACCTTGTTATTTTTTTGATATATTTGCGGAGAGTCAAATTTCCGGGGCAGACCCTTTCCTACCCCAGGCATTGACCCCGGTTTATTTAGTACAACTGCTCACTTGTTTATTTTACCTTTAAAAAAACCGGGTCGACCTTGTTTGTGATCTATGGAGTAAAATTAATAGTAGCATCGTGTTTAATGAGGTGGATCTTTTACTGCTCGTTAACTATGGATCATGTACTGATTATTAGCAGACCTGTGCCGTGAGGTATTGGCAGAGCAGAATAGTACCTGCCCCTGTACCGGGTGTCGTAAGAGACGACTAAGGTACCAGAAATAATAGATGGCGGTATGTCTATTCAAAAAATTGCAGCTCAAATGCACAGGGTGGGGAAGGGCAGCAGCATCTGCGTATTGGCAATCGTAGAGCGAAATTTCGCGATGGGAATTCTGTTGCCCATCCGCGCTTTGTGCATTTGAGCTACACTATTGGATGGATATACTGCCATCTGTCGGTTCTGGTACCTTAGTCATCTCTTACGAAACCTGTTGACTTGATAGGTACTATTATATTTTGTTCGTACCTCACGGTACTATTTAATACATATCATTAACATGTACTACGTTGTGTTGTACAAACGTCTCATTCATGTCACAATCAGCGGGCCGGTATGAAACAGCGAAGGATAGGTTGTTTTCATTACTTCGCCGGTATTCACTGCACCGTCCGTGATCGAGATCGGAAACCACAAATCAGGCTATGAATGATGGAGTGAAACTAGCTATATAAGTTGTTAAGGTAAAGCTCCACACTGGAATTTGATTACTAAATGTTCCTATCATGAAACGACGAGATGCATACGGTCTAGTCTTTGAGATGTTATAAATATTTTGTTTTTTTTGTTTGTTTATTTATTTTGCTGAGTGAAATGCTAATTTTGCATTTTCTCTTACACTGGAATTAGATTATGGAATAATCTTTTCTATGATACAGTCTACAAAACAAAGGTTTTGGGACACAAATAAAACGACTGCTTTGCTATTATAAGTGCAATATTTAAACATACAGGTTTTCTAATAAAATCCTCATACTGGAATTTGATAACGAAGTGTTTCTATCATGATACAATGTTATGGATTCGTACAGTTTTTCCGTATATTTGTATATATGTATTTTGGTATGCTGTTTGTAAAATAATAACTATGCAAATTATGGAAGTATTTTCTCGAATCTTTGTACTACAAATTTTTGGCCAAATATTTTTACCAAACATTGATACGGTTTCATTGTCAGATGTAAAATTACTTATTTAATTTATCAATGTATGAAATGTATGAATTAACTTTTTTATTTAATGCACTACTGAAATAATATTTAGTAAAATGATAATATAATACAATATATAAAACAGATTTTTCCTGAATTAACAAATAAAAAAAACTAGTTTCAATTTACACGATTTTAATTTTTTGTCTGCTGATATAAGTTTAACGTCTACACTCGACTATATTTATATCTTTGTTTTAACATACTTATATCTGTTTTGTTCTCATTTCCTACATAGAAGAAGTTTAAAAAAGCTAATATATATTATATTTTAATTCAACATGAAACATACATGCTTATGTATAATGGTTACTTCCGATACTACCGATCTTATGAGGCAAATCCATTCAAAATAACTGGTATCCATAACTCCATTCGAAGTTGTCCATTAAGGCCCAGGCCGTGTTTGCCAGCAGTAAAAGTAAACAACAAATAGACTCACACAACATCTCGTAAATTGACCTGACTCCGTTGTAAGTCGCTTAAAGCTCTTGTGTTACGAACGCCAGACAACAGAGGAACCACAGATATACTACTTAAAGACATATATTTAACACACAGACACAGAACAAACACAAATATCATCATATAAATATTAGCACTGGTTGTGAATCGAGCCCACGATACTAGAGGGAAGAAAGGGTCACTACCAACTGCGCCATCGGGTCCACAAATGTATCATCGATGCTGCTATCTATTTTCAATATTATAATATCAGCAAGAAACAGTTACACAATTTATCCCCTATTAGTTCGCTCGACGATGCGAGTACCATAAAGCTTTCCTATAATGTGTTTTATTGCAACCACAGGGATATAAAGCAACGACCTATTAACCAACGGCGTGTCAACAACAAACTTTTACTGCAATCTGAACGTTTTGAAATGAGTGAGAAGTTAAGAGCGATTTTGGGAAATACTGGAAATATATTAATAATTGGATATATGTAATCAAACAAGTCTTGAATCTTAGTTTAAACTAGAAGCGCTCTGCGGTTTTACCCGTAGTTCCTGTTTATCATCTTCGTCATCACTGCAGCCATTGCAAGTCCGCTTTTAGACATAGGCTAGACTTTCCCAAAAGAGAGGAAATTTTACACGAACTTGTCGTATAGGGTAAGCTTGTTTTTTGTTAGTTTGATATACTACCATCTTTCGGTTCTAGTACCTTATTCGCCTCTAATGATACTTAGAACAGAGGGAGGTACTATTCTATTCAGTCAGTACCTCACGGCTAAGTTAGCCGTTTTAATATCTATCTACTATCTACCTGTGAAAGTCCTTTTAAAATAGCACCTTCCGTTTTAGTAATTAGCCGCAATAAGTATATATATATACCCACGATTCCGTTCGTGTAGACTTCACTTTATATTGAGTCCTAAGGGAACTTACCCGGAAATTAGCCAAAGTCTTTCCCTAGAGTTTACCGGTTTCAACTATAACAGACAGACTGTACTTTATAATATCATTAAGATTGTGTGTTTTATTTCTATCGCCAAATACCAGTATTCGCATTGCTGTTATTCTGGTTTTAAGGGTAAAAGTGGCAGTAAAATTACTAGGTAATTTGACAAAACATATTCAGGTCATAAAGTTGGCAACGCACATTTAATATTCTTGTGGTGTTACGAGCATCCAAAGGCTGTGGTGACGCTTACTATCACGTGGACTGTATGCTTGTTTCTTGATCTGGTGTAATAATAATATTCTTATGATATTACGAGCGTCCATAGGCTGCGGTGACGCTTACTATCACGTGGACTGTATGCTTGTTTCTTGATCTAGTCTAATAATAAATCACTAATGTTAACTGTTACTATTATGGGCATTTGTAAGTTATAGACACGTTCTTGTAGGAATACAAAACAATAGTCTATTACTATCTAAAATGTAAGCATCAAGCTTGTTATGACAGAAGATTTTTTAAATACTTTAATGACAAGCAAGTGCGTTTCTTATGTCGTGGCTTATAGACTTTATGACCTCGTAGAGATGCAAATAGTTGGTAACTATATCATTTCGAGATATTTTATTGTCTCTTTATCCTTCAACCAAAAAAAAATGACATACGTTTTATTGAATATATCAGACGTCACGTAAATTGACATTACACGCAGCCCAGTATAATTGACCATCTATTCCTGAAAGCACTATGAATTGGTCCTTCATCATTTGCTCAGCAAAAGCGTCACACGTCTATGGTACTGACAGGCTAAAATTGTTTCGTTGCCTGAGGGAAAGCTATTTTGTGTCACCAACAAACTACGACAGGAATAGCTGTTCACATCTCCTGACTTGAGCCGACGCCTTGTTCGGCCCGTTAAATTTACGGCAGCCATTATGATGACGTCACCGTAGGCGGTATCTCGAACAAACGACTTTTGTTACAGACTGCAACTTAGAGACATTGTCTTAGAGTAAGTCAGTGGGGCGGTAGGCTTTTTGTGGCCTTTTTGCCCGTCACTCCGGGGCGGGTAGTGTGAAATGATTTGTTGCTTAGCAAAAATAGGTTGCTTGGTTATTATTATGGGCATTGTTTCAGTTCGCTTCTTGGCCTTTGTATTTTAATTCGAAGACAATGTTTTGTGTATAGATGTGACTTGTTGATTTGCAACAATGCAAATCAGCAGGTTTCTTGTGCTATTTCATGATAAAACTAGAGTGGAATAGTTGCGTTTTCTACATTAACTGTCGTAGAAGACGACTTAATACCAGAACTGACTAACAATGGTATATCCATTCTAGCTTACGAAGCTCATGTGCATTTGGGCCAGAAATGGGCAACAGCGTCCTCGTCACGAAGCTCTGCAACTGCCGCCACGCCTTCCCCGAGTAGCAGTTACAAGGCAAAACTTTCCTTTGATTATAATGATTTTGTGCCAATATGCTGTTTGATAATGAAGATGTTAATGAAGATGATTTTTTATTCAGAATGTGTGTTCAGGTATGATATTTGTGATTCCTCTGTTGTCTGATATCCGTAACACAAGTGCTTTAAATGACTTACCACGGAATCGGGTCTATGTATGAGATGTTGTGTGAATATTGTTAATACCATCTTGGATCACCAATTGTTTGATATAAACAATGACATAAAAATAAGTAAAATCATCATAGTAGCTGCAGAATATCCTTAGCTTGATATGGCCTCCCTAAGAAATGGGGCAAGCTTTGCTTCGCGACAGGTATGCTGCTGACTTTAATACTTACATTTGTATTTCATTATTTCAAGTGGATACCGCCATTTGTAGGGTCAAAACACTAATCGCTTCTTATTATACCTAGTACAAGGGAAGGTACTATTCTACTCTAGATGTAGCCCACGGCCAAAACACACGAATAATATATATATAAAAAACAACATATACTTTAAAAAAAAGTTACCTATACACCTTACATTCACGTATTTAGGCCGCTTAACTGCTGCAGCACTGCTGTGTTTCCGTTTAAAATATGAGAGAAGCAATTAAATAACTAGGTAAAGTACGAGTAACATGATATCTTTTACAAGGTTGGCAACGCGTTCGTGAGATCCTTGTGATGATACGAGCGTCTATGTTTACTATCACGCAGAGCGCATGCTTGTTTGACGAATTAATCGAAAAAAAAAAGATCTTACATATACAAACTTCATCAGTACACATTTTGGCTTCTTATATAAGCCTTTCTTTATCAAACTCTCCCGAAAAAGCTTTGTTGATTATATTTCATAAGTCGTTCCTGACCTTATTTCCTGTTTGGTATTTCCCCGTCTCCGGTATGAAGCTGGATACAATCCTCAACGTCAAGTACCTTCGTTGCGAATCTCCAGAGTCTCCCTTGAGATCACTCACATTATTATGTTCGTAAAACGAATTTAAACTTATTAAAATTAACGTGTATTTAATAATTTGGTTAGACTGTTCAAAATTCCCGTGGGATATTATATTATTCTTTTCTTTTATTGTTTTCTATTTGTTTATTTATAACTAGCGATCCACCTCGACTTCAAACTGTTGTATTGAGAATAAAAAAATGTTTAAGCAAGATAATTGTAAGTTATTCATAAAAATTGGACATGTGTTACCGCAGACTTTCTTGTAGAATTTTTTATGGTGTATAACTCTATAGTATTAATTTTGGTCTATCTCATCAGGTTCAGCCACCAATTGTAAAATAATCGAAAACAGATGAGATAGGTATTTATTAACGACATTGCATTTGAAACTTCTAAAATTATCTGTTTTTCTATATTACACATGTATCATACATATTAACCTTCCTGTTGAATTGTTCTATGTATTAAAAAATATGTATTAAAATCCGTAACGTAGTTTTAAAGATCTAACGTACAAATAGAAACAGAAGAAGAATTATGATACCTGCATTGTCACATACTTTTTACTGACTCCGAAGAAGTCAGTTTAATATCATACTTTAACATGAATTAAAATATGATAATTGATTAACACCAGACATAGACCAAACATAAACATTCGTCACATAAATTTTATCTTGGGTTTTAAACCTACGACCCTTATAGCACATAAAATATAAAAAATTCCGATTCACTAGTGCCCCTTTACTTAGTTCCGAGGTAAATAATTTAAAACAGTCGTATGATATATATATATATATATATATATGTATTACTATATGTATTACCCAAATAAAAGCACATGATATACTATTCTATCAAATGCACACGCGGGCTCGTCGAACATTTCTGTAATATCATCAAGGCAGGTGCATTTTTTTTTTTAATTTCACTTATTTATTATTGATATACATTGTTTTTCTACTTGAAATGTGTTAATATTTATTACATGTCTGAAGGGAATAATAGCGCAGATGGTAGTTAGTGATCGTATCTTACGCGCAAAATGTCGTTAAATCCCCACCCATGACAAATATTTTTATGATAATTGTAATTATTTGGGGCGGAGTGTTGAATATATGTATTGGAGTATTATATTTGTCCGTCCGTGTCTTCTTGGAGTAAATTCTCATGTTGGGTGAACTTGTTACTATACTACATTTTATTAGTTTATTTTGTTAACACTTATAATTTTTTTATACACTATTACAGGTTGTCAAATATATATAACATACATAGTCTTTAGATTGTTAATTTATATAACATGATACATCCCTACTAATGTTATGAATGTAAAAGTAACTGTGTCTGTCTGTTTGTCACGCATACGAAGTCGTGGGTACAGCTAGTAATAAATAAATGAATATGATACTTCATACACAATTACTTAAGCAAGTCCATAACGATCAAATTCACATATCTATTAGCATTTGGCATACTGATTTTGCAGTGCCGGTAAACGGTTTTCCGCAAAAGCACGACAGTCCATGATATATGTATGCTTTTACCCAGCACAGTGCTGTACCCTCGTCATTCCGCTAATGGGACATTAGTTGCTCTTCCGCCGATAAACACGCGCCTTGTAAAAAGTACATTAGTGTACTTGTTTAGTGAGATAGTGGTTCCTTGAGGTTCGCTTGTTTTATTACTGGCTTTTGGATGTTTTAACTGGTTCTACATATATTTGATTCTAGAAAAAGTGAAAAAAGTTTATATTTTGATAAACAAAACATCTTATCATCGAGGATCATAATTTATTTATACTCCTTGAAATATAATGACAGATGTCACATTACATACATTGACATTTGATAAGTATTCAAGGACATTAAAAACAAATACTATAACTGCTTGAAAGAGTATATTAATGACGAAACATCAATTTTTAGGACAACAGCTTGTTAGCGTCGACGCCGGTATGGATTCCAATAATACTTACCATTAGGTGTTATTGGATCTTGCAGGTTCTTTTCTGGTGCTTCGCGTAATTAACCTGCTATAAACGACCCGTCTGTTGCCATGCTTTATGTCACATTTATTGTGGAAGATATTCATATCATATTATGATGGGTGGGTATACCGCTTACACTCTTACGATACTTGCTACAGAGAGAGGTACTATTCTACCGGTACAACACGGCCCCACTTGCATTTGGTATAAATATTAATATGAAAATATACTTTATATACATTTAACGATCATACTTAAATAAGCCTTCAACCTTATATGTTTGTCTACATCAATATCTGTTTTTATATTTTAATATTGTATAATACCTAAAAACTGTCTATGTTGTCTCGGTGTATTTGTTTGAAGTTGGATAAAATATCATTTGTAGACTTAAGCAAAATCTGTTAAGCTTATTTTAAACTAACGTTTTTTTGTAAGAACAACGACAAAACAAAATCATTCAAAATCAAAAATATACTTTGATCTTATAACGTGTTTTTTAGACCTTCAGCAAATTTAAAGTTGTGATAGAGTTTTTATTCATATTTTAATTTCCATCAATAAGAGTAGTAATTTTTCTAAAAGCAGTTGGCCATATAGATCTGAAAGTATAATTAAATGAAGCGCTCTAAGCTTACTTTTTGACCAACTTAAAAATTTAAATTATAACCATAATTAACATGGATCCTTAAAAAAATTAGTACAAAAACTAATGGGCTGAAATATTTAGTGTCGATAAAATTTATTCTGTAATTCTAACAAAGATCAACAATCACACCAGAACGACAATGGCTATAAGCATACAGGCTATTTTTTTCCCGGAAAATATACAGCGTTATAGATCTGTATTGTATTTTAACGAGGCCTTATAATCGATAATATTAATAAAATTAAAAGAGGCAGTAACTTCTTAAACAATAGTCGTAGGTTACAGTTACAAAAGAAAAATAACATCTTTTAGTTGTGCCAAATCTACAGTTGAAATACCATATTATTTTCACTACCAGTTTTGTGTCCTATTTGCGTATACATAGTGGAGTTTTCCTTTTCACTTACCTGCATAAACTGGCAAACAAGAATATGCCAACTCTCAATAAAAACTTGCAACCATAAGCTAACACTAGTAAACAAACAAAAAGGTTCAACAAGCAACCTAAACTATATAAATAAACTTGCCCAGGGATGAAGTTGAAAGACTTATTAATAAACAAACTTAATCAGTTACCCGTTTGTTGCAGGTAACTTTGCCGACTCTGCAAGGAGGTAAACAGGTATTTAAGTCACGATACTTTAATTAACTGCTGAAGTTTGTTGTATTTTGACGTGAGAACATAAAACAATTTTTTTATTTGATGAGAATTGCGCCAAGTGATATCTGATGTTAAGTGACGGAGATAATTTATTTTGTTATATTTAAGTTTACCCAGTGGTCGATGTTAATATAGTCTAATCATCATTATCAGCTATTAGAAGTCAACTACTGTACATAGACCTCTCCAAGAAAGGCGGTTTTTGCCCATAATTGCCGCGCTGGGCAAGCGTGTTGGCAATCGCATAGCGCAGCTATCACGACGGGGATGCTGTTGCCAATCCCCACCCTGTGCATTTAAGCTGCACTGTTTCGGATGGATATGCTGCCATCTGTCGGTTCTGATACCTTAGTCACCTTTTACGATACCTGGTGCAGAGGGAGGTACTATTTTACTTTTCTGGTATCTCACGGTAAAGTAGAATAGTATATTCTAATGTTCATATAAACGAAGTTAAGTAACTACTTCTTTATCCACTGATTCAAACTTATTTTTAATTACAAACTTAATACATTAAAGAGATGGCGGTGACCTCTCAGAATTAAAATAAATTAAGAAAAAATTGTCGTCTCCTAAGCCGGTAGTGCAGTTAGGGAAAGATGCAAGTTCTAAATCGAATTCTACCTGAAAATTGAGAGCATTTGATTTTTTTTAGTCAATATTATCTTTAATAGTTTTCTGATTGAGTAGTATCTGCTTAAGTTAAGTAGATATTTGATAATTTAAAGGTCAACTTTGAACATATCATCCATTTTGACAGAGTTAAACCCACGTTTATATATGTACAAAAATATAAATTAACCTAGATTTCGCTAAAGTACCTTGCTACTAACAGTCTGAAATGAAATGTGTATTCTATTTTAGAGACTAAAGTTTATATTTAAATAAAATACTGTGTATCTTTTTATTACAATCCAAGTTTAAGGGTTAGGTAAAAGTTGCGACGTCAAAGACGTTGCTGCTTGATAACTTTTACAGAAAAATATGTTTTTTGTGAGTATAACTAATAATATGTATATTGGGACCTGTTATCTAGTTTTCACAGGCTAATATTGGATTTTGGTATATACTCGTATTCATACATGTTCAGCTTAGTTTTCAAAATTTTGTGGCATATCTCTTGTTATTAGTGGAATCTAAAATAATTATTTACAGTCCCAAAGATGTTTGTGTTTATCGTTTGTTTTTGTTTATTCTTTATAAATACTTTATCCTCAATAATAACAACATTTTATGCGTATTTAATTTGCTATTGCCCTATGCCCAATAGCGCAGATTGTAGTGATCCTATCTTGAGTGCAATTTTTTTATTCCCACCCCCTAGACAACAGGTTTGATCCCTACCCAGGACAAATATTTATATGATGATGATATTTGTGTTTTTTGTGGGTGTTAAAAATATCTTTTAAGTATTATATTCGTAATTCCTCTATTGTCTGATGTCTGTAGCACAAGTGCTTTAAACGAATTAAAACGTAGTCAGGTCAATGTATGAAATGTGTGAATTTTCTTTTTTATTTAATGCACTACTGAAATAATATTTAGTAAAATGATAATATAAAAAAATATATATTTCCTGAAGTAACAAATGTAAAAAAACCAGTTTCAATTTATATGATTTTAATTTTTTGTCTGCTGATACAAGTTTAACGTCTACACTCGACCATATTTAAGAAGTTGTTACTATTAAGGTGTAATGCTGACCGCATTAGAAAAGCTTATTTTCTAGACTTCTTATTCGTATAATTATAATTTCATGCTAAAATATTTTTAAATACAATATCAATACTGTTTGTTTTCCAAATACAATAAAATGTATTTTAATGTATTACTATCTGCGGTATTACTCGGCGTCCAAATTTGATCTTGAAGTAAAAAAAACTGGTTGTTTTTCTATCTTATGTGGGTTTGATCCTCTCTGAGGACTGATAAATATTTGTGTTTTTCTGAGTAAATATGTATTGTCTGTTTTTTCATTTTTCAGTTGTCTTATACTCGTAAAACGAAATCTTAAAGTTATGAAATGTTGTGTATACTTAATTATTGTACTAACATTATTCCGCGTTCTTCTACTTTAATATTTTAAATATCAAACTTCCTCTTTATTGCACTCCGAATAGAGTTCATTATAGACTAGAATCTAAGTGGTACTGTAAAGCTGTGCAAACGATTTTGTAAATTACGTTAAAATGTCGGGGATCAGTTTCAGCGAAACATTTCTGTTATGTTGATACTGCCCGAATTTATACAAATAAGTCATATCTATTCCCGATTGACGAAAATTAAGCAGAAAGCTGAAGTAGACATTACTTGGAAGATATTGAAAGTTGGACGGAATAAATGAACAGATATATTGGCCTAAAATTCATAGGTCAAGGACATTGTATTGTATCCACAATAGCCTTAAGCCATGTTAGAAAAAAAATATCTAGGAATTTATACCCAAAAGTGCAGCGCTAGGCATCCCGGTTTGAGCATTTCAGCTATACTGATGGATATGTCGGTTTTAGTACCTTAGTCGCTCTTACAAAGAGGTAATTATTCTACTCTGCCGGTACCAAGCGGCAATTACTTATATCACTTCATATATATGTATAAAACAAAGTCGCTTTCTACTGTCTGTCTGTACCTATGTTTGCTTGAAATTAACTTATCCTTGAAACTACGCAACTGGTTTTTGTTAATTGATACCATTGCTCATTTTAAAAGTTTCTTATTTGTTGTAGTGGATAAATCTTTGCGATTATATTGCAAACGCTGATTGAACCCGACGAGTTAGATCAAAATCATGTAGTACAGTATAGTACACCTTAAAAAGATCTACAAAAAAGGAAGTATATGTCTTTCCCTTAAAGACCCGTACTAATCCGGGGGGGGAGGGTAGTGTCGCTTATTAGTAATAATGTAATGATTTTCTTATTGTTGTAATTATTATTTAATTTATTATAATTAAACTAACTCCAACTCCGACATAGACGTTTCTTTATCATGTGAATAATAGTATGCCTACAGTATACTACATTATACTATAAGCATACATAAAAAAATTAAACTACACCTTATATCTGTCTCATGTTACGAATGAAAGAAGCCAATGGATTCACAAATATAATACCTAAGTATACGAGCATATATAAAACCCAGATCTAGGACAAACACAATGCTCATTATACTAATATTTGTATTAAGTGGAATTGAACCCAAGGCCGTTGGCGCATAAGATAAGAAAAGTACGATTAATAATTTTTAAACTAAAAATGTGATTACTGCATAATACTTTATTTTTGTTTAAACTTGTATTCAAGTTAAGGTGACGTCAATCAAATAACAAGCAGACCACTTTTGATACCGACAGAGTAGAATAGTATTACCCCTGTACCAGGTGTCCTAAAAAAAGAGTGTGGTACCAGAACTGATATATAGGACTAACGGATATACTGACACAATGTAGCTTAAATGCAAAAAAGAGGCATTAGGGAACAGCCTTCCCGCCGTGAAACTGCTCCCTGTGATTACCGCCACGGTTGCTCTGTCAGCAAATGGTATTGATCTTTTTTATGCACCAGGGGTCGTAAGTACAATCCCGACCTAGGACTAATATTTTTAAGATAATATTGTATTTTCCCTGTGACTGGGTGTTAAAAAGATGAATGTATTTTAGTATTATATTTGTGATGCCTCTGTTGTCTGATGTCTGTAACACAAGTGCTTTAAGTGACTTACCACTGAGTCAGGTCAGGTTCTGGGGAGATCTATGTCCAGCAGTAAAAGTGTTACTAAAAATTAATACTATTTTTTATAAAAAATACTCTTTTTAAAGTATGATTTATCATAAATAATTAGTTACATTACGTATACATTTTAGATTTATTTACAAAATGTTTATTATTAATATTATTCATAGACCTCTTACAGAGGGACTCGACCTGCCAAATGCAGAAAGAGTCTAATCGTATCTCAGAGCTATTGCAAAGTAGGTCAGCTTCTCGGCGTAATTGCAAGTCCACCGGAATATATTAGTTTTAATTACCATATCTAAATATTTTTCGCTATGCGAACAGTCTATTATTATACTGGCAAACGTAGAAATAACAGCTTCCTACGTTTTAATTTTAATTAAGCCACTTAAAATAACTTAGGATAGCATTCTCTTTATAAACAGGCCATTCGAGATACTTTACTTGTAAGGGATAACTTTGGTTCCAATTTATAAATAAAACTTTTAACAGTTTAAAAAAAGAACTAACTTTTAAAAATCTTGAAAATGTTTCGTTTACCTTCTTTCAACTATTATAAACGTCAAACAAATACAACGTAAAAGGTACATAAGCCGCGTTTAAAAGCCGTTAAAAATATTTTATTATTAGCGAGTGAGTGAGTGGGGGTAAATGAAGGCGTACCTAAAATATAATATACTAATTATAAAGCTACAACAAAGGGCTACTAAACTATGTTTTTAATAATACTGGGTTCTCTAACATGAATATGATGTTCTTTTTCATGTAGGCTTAAGATACCTTAGGGGGTCTAAAAATTCCGTGTTTATTAATATAATAAAGCGTTCAGTAATCATAATAGAATTACCTTTTACCCGCCGGCCATAGTCGGGTAACCAGCAGAGTACAATAGTACTAACCCTGTAAAAGGTGTCGTTAGATTAGAAAGAGGTACTGGAACTGACAGATGGCGGTATATCCACCCGAAATAGCGTGGCTCAAAATGAAACAGGGCGGGCATAGGCAGTAGCATATCCGTCGGGAAGCTTCGACCAGCGATTGCCACCCAGCCTGCCCAGCGTGGCAATTATAAGCAAATTTATCCGATGTTCAGTAGAAGAGGTTTTACGGTTGATATAATTATGATGATGACGATAACTTTAAATGTATAACTTTTATATTTACAAAAGACAATAATTTCATATCACTGAATCTAAAATATAAGCCTCCGGAAATGGTCTGTGTCAACGCATACTTTTAATATTTCGCTTTGGTCATGTGGTCATTACTGTGGTTCATGCTTGAACGGATACTACGAATTTTCGTGATCGAACAAATTTATTTTGTAACCAAATTACTTATTGTTGTATGCCTGGTTGTAATTTAGCGTGACTATGGTCCTGCGGTGCTCAGGCAAAACGCAAGTGTTGAGTTAGAATTGAAATCATTTCTTTTTGTTAATTTTTTTTGAGATCTAAATATAAATACAGATGAAATTTAATCAAATGACACTAATGAACCTTTTAGCTTGAACCGGCAGGGTATAAAAGAAACAATTCATAAGACTTAATTCCATTATAACTTGTTTAAAACATTTTCGGGTTTGTCCTTTTTGCTTCTTATTATACCAAGAAATAATATTTTTTAATGCAAGTAATTGAAATAGAAAATTTTATTTTGTTACAAATCAAGTGAGAATTTTCAGTTTGTATTGTATTTTATCTTTATTTATGTTTATATTATTATTTTATCTTTTCTTTTGTGAAAAGTATGAGTATTTTTTTTTACCGTGGGTAGATAAGAATATTTTCCTTTGAGCAAGGTATCGTAAGAACTTACTAAGGTATTGAACCCATATTTTGTATGGATGAGCAGCACCTGGTAAGTTGTTAGGTGAAATATTGATAAATAAATACACATCTCAAGTATAGAAATTACTTATCTCGCTATGGTACTGCCTATATCTACCCTTTTGTGCGCCCATATATACCGCCATTTGTCGGTTCCGGTACCGCACTTGGTTCTTAGGATACCATGTACAGTGGTAGTACTATCACTCTGTCGGTATTCCACCTCAGGTACACCCATCTCATACATTATATTGTAGCTACTTAACTATGGGCACTTATGTTACCGATATCAGACAATAGAGGAATTACAAATATAATATATAAATATGTACACAATTGGTCATGACTTATTTATCTACTGCCACTTGGTATCAGCAGAGTAGAATGGTAATACTACCCTGAAGGTAGGGGTACTGAGGGTAGTTAATTAAACATAAATATAGTAATGTCTTTTAAATTGGTAATAATTAAATAGATAGATAATAGATTTTTATGGTGTTAGATGGGGTATTGTGGTACATTATATATGTTTTTTTTCGGAGGCCCTAGAAATATAGCGACCCTATGCTCAACATTTTTGAACATCCACTTTTATACATTGATAGGTCATATTGGTATAAAATCATAGCGCAGCTTTCGCAACGCGGATGCTGTTGCCCATTTTTGCGCTGTACGTTCAAGCCAGATGGCTAAACCGCCATCTTGTTGTTCTGGTTCCTAGTTCGCCATTTACGATACCTGGTACAGAGGGTGTATCGTGTATGAGGGTGAGTACAGAGGGTACTATCCAAATCTGCTGGTACCCCACGGCGTGGCATAAAAAGCTGTTGCTAAATAAATTTGTGCAGGCCCTTGGAAAACATGCAGTCAATGTAATATTCAGCTATCACTACTCAACACTAAAAAAATATCTGATTTGGCTCATATTGTTTCATATCATATCATTAAATAATAAATATATATAGGCATTTTATTTCGATATCACGTCTAGAAACTTAGAAATATGAATTTTAACTTTTTGAACGAAGTAACTTTTTATCGAAAAAGACATAGTTCACTAGTTCCGTACTTTTCTAAAGGAGATGGTTTAGTTTTCTCCATTGATGTGGATGGATTGCTGTCTCAACTTGGTCATAATCATCTACCCACAGAATGAAGATTGTTTATAGATTCTTCAAAAACTAGCTTATAAGCAGTTTTACTGCATAATGGAAATAAGTTACCATCTTTTCCACTCGCTTATAACGCTAATTTGAAAGAAACTTATGATGTTATGAAACTTGTATTTAAAAATATAATACAATAAACATAAATGGCAAATTTGTGCAGATCTTAAAGTAGTTGCTTTGTTAACTGGCTTGCAGTCAGGCTATACCAAATACTGCTGCTTTCTTTCTTGGTAACAACAAATCCGCTGAATTTCGCCAAAAAATTAAACTGATGTTGGACTGTTAACACAAAATGGGATGTAATATGTCATTAAAACTACATTTCCTTCATTCGCACTTAAATTTCGTCCCCGAAAATATGGGATCAGTCAGCGATGAACATGGGGAACGCTTTCATCAAGATGTGGCTGCAATCGAAAAACGTTTCCAAGGAAGATGGGAGCCTACTATGCTCGCAGATTACTGTTGGAGCCTTGTTAGAGAAACTCCAGGATCTCACTACAAGAGAAAAGCCAGCGGCACCAAGAAAACTTCGCCTTTTCAATCAAAGCATCAATAAAACGGGTTAGCTTTATTTTGTAAGAAAATCGTATTTTTGACTAATTTAATTTATTTTGAAAATGAGATGTCATGTAAAATCATCCCCGTATCATATTAATGTTTTCATAAAATATAAATATAAATATAAATATATATATATATATATATATAAACCAAGAGTGAAAAATTTACCACGGCTTAAAATTTCGACAATGTAGGAACGAAATATAAAAGGTAATCGGATTACAAGGTATTTCAAATCTTCCTCCATAACATCATGCATTGTTAAAATCCGTATTCTGAAAGGAAAATATTTATTTACAATTTTATTCAGGAAAATGTTTTTACGTAACGGTTGTAAAAGATTTAACGGAAAACAAATGAAGAATTACAATTTTTATTATACTAGACAAGCAGTTCCAACAAGTTTACTGCCAGAGTAATTTTTATTATTTATTTTATTACAAATAACATAGAAATAATTCATTGACGGGCCCGATGGCGCAGATGGTAGTGATCCTGTCTTGTGCACCAGGGGTCGTGGGTTCGATTCCCACCCAGAGCAAATATTTATATGATGATATTTGTGTTTGTTTTGTGTATGGGTGTAAAATATATGTATTTAAGTAGTATATTTGTGATTCCTCTGTTGTCTGGCATTCGTAACACAAGTGCTTTAAGCGACTTACCACGGAGTCAGGTCAATGTATGAGATGTTGTGGGAATTTATTATTATTATTATTATAGGGCACATAACATAGATATAATTCATCAACATTAAAAGTCTACTACTGGATTCATGTCTCTCCAAGAAAGAAGAATACGAAATGTACCTGCACGCAGAACTCCCTCTATACCAATCGTAACAGACGACTGAGGTACCAGAGCCAAGAAATAGCGAAATATCCACCTGAAACAGCGTAGCCCAAATGCAACAGGGCTGGGATCGGCAGCACCAGAAATCATTGAGACATTATTTTTAGACTACCCTATTTATTTTTCTTATTAGATCAAGTTGACAAACAAACCTACAGTCTAAGTAATAGTTAGCGTCACAGCAACCTAGGGAGCACGTAATATCACAAGGATATCACTATCACTCGAATCAATTAGGCCATTTCTGCGTAGTTTGCTAACTAAAATTAAAATACAAAAATTTTATATACTGATATGTGATTTAACTACAGTCCTTTATTTTTAGTGATTTTTGGACAGGTATAAAGTTGGAATATCCCTTTCATGTTGATGACAGGCCAAATAGTACCTTCTCCGCGCCCCGTGCCCGTCAATACAACATTACATACATTGGCCTAACTTCGCGTTTCTTAAACAACTTGTATTACGGACATCAGACAACAGATTAATTCCAAATATATGATTATAATACGTATTCTACATCAGACACATACAATCACAAATATTCTCTATATCAGTATTTGTCTTGAATGGTTATCGAACCTACGATATGGTGCATTTGGTAGAAATATTACCGAATCGGCTCCGTGCAATGATTATATATTGGTTGTCATTTTTGCACCTTTATTTTTTGGCTGCAAGCCTTGCAGATATAGCTGACTTTAGGTCGGAATACAAAAATAGAAAATGACCACGACTGGTTGCTGAGCAAATACGCAAGTAAACGTATGAAAGGGGTTTCATTTTCTAGGAGTGTCGAGAGCAGCCTTCTAAAGGTCTCATTTGAAGCGGTACACGAGTCTGAATAGACTGTCGACGAATGTTTGTGTTTCTTTTTTTGAATATTTGCATGACTAGCCTCACTTTAGCTTATCTTGTTTTTTATATGATCTAGCACCAACCCTTGGTTTTAGCTGAGTTAAATTGTAAAACTTTCATACTAAATTAACACCTCCTTTAAACCCCTGAAGGCATCCTTTTAGAAAAAAAAACTCGAATAACTTCAAAACCCGTAAAGTTTAACAATAACTTATCACCTCCGGTATTTCCAATTTCAAACCCTTATTTCTAACTTTAAGCCCTGCGTTGATATGTCAGTCAGTCAGTTGCTTCTCTTATATATATTTAGATAAATTATGTTTTCTTTTATTAGCTTACCCCACTTTTAATTTCGGAGCTGCCTTTACGAATCTATCACACTATTAAATATTTCATATAAACATTACGCTTGTGACCCATTGGGGTAGGCAGAGACTATGCATCTCGACTTGCTATGATTTTCGAATACCACTCTCGCCTTTTTTACTCGCATTAGTCCTTTCATTCACGCTTGTTTATTCTTGGTACTTCTGACCTGACCCTTTTTTAAAACGTATTCTACCTGGTAATAGGACAAGAAGGGGGAACTGGCCCATAATTGCCGCGCTGGGCAAGCGTGTTGTCAATCGCAGATCGTAGCTTCTTGATGCTAATGCTGCTGTCCGTCCGCGCACTGTTGCATTTACTGAATACCAAAGTCATAAAAATGACAACATATACATTTTGACTACATATATATTTTCTAAGTAGTAATCGAATCTAAGACCTTTATGTTTCAAGACAAGTTCATTACCAGCTGCACCTTCAGGCCAGTTATATAAAGCAACGGCTTATAAGAGTTGACATGTATTTTTTGCTTTAGTACAGGAATCAATCCAGTGACCCTTTCATCAGAACCATCACTATTATGAACTGCGCTATACGGACATCAAAATAATTTAGAAATATATACTCCCCTACCTTTATCCGACATGACAGATTACATCTATAAAAGAACCGTCAATTCTGTCATATAACAATATAATGCCAATAACCTCCCCCATAGAAAAGTAAATGGTCTAATGACATACCATCACGTGAATAACTAGTATGGAGCTATTAATTCTGCGAGCTCGTAAAAACAGGAGTAATGAACTACGTGATTTCCGTCCGTCCAGGCGACGCCACGTTTTTTTATTGGCATAATTTATTTAATTATGTGTATGACATTCCGTTGCAGTAGTTATTAAACTATCAATACATCATTCTATATTAAAAATATATTTTTGTCTCTAATACTGTGGGGTACTAATAAGTAATATAGTAGTATAGAACCTTCTGTTCTAAAAGGTGTCGTAAAACACGAATTAGGTTGTTAATAGGAGTTACGTCTGTTTTGAGAAATATGTTGCTAGTGATCAGTGTTCGCAACTTTGTACGCGTGGAATAGTATAATAATAGCCTTCCTCGATAAATTGACTATCCTATATTGAGAGAGTTTTTGAAATCGGACCAGCACTTCTTGAGATTAGTGTGTTCCAAAAAATAAAAAATCCTCTTCGTCTTTATAATATTAGTATAGATGAATCTCATAATTATGTACCATACGAGAAAAGTTTCAGGTAAACTGTTTATGTATATTAATTTTATAAACAGGAAATATTTGTATGATTGTTTTTTTGGTACTATATAACAAAAAAAGCTACATTTTCACGGATAAATATAGGCTATGTTATACTTCGTATATTTCTATACAATTGGTCACTTCTAGTGTAAAATAAAACTACAAACACCTAAAATAGCATACAACGAGACAAAGTTTATATTATTAGATGTTTGTTATAATTTTAACTCAAAAACTAAATAACTGATTTCAAAAAATATTTTACTAATAAAAAATTACATTATCATTAAATTATACTCGTATATGGCAATGGGCAAGCGAATTGGCAATCGCAGAGCGCAGCTTTCGCGACGGGGATGCTGCTGCCCATCCCACCCTGTGCATTTGATCTGCACTGTTCTGGATGGATATACCGCCATCTATCGGTTTCGGTGCCTTAGTCGCCTCTTAAAACACCTGGAACAGGGGGAGGTTTTATGCCGGTACCTCACGGCTAGTGTAATAATTTAATCTGTACTAATTGAATGAAGCCTATGTGATTGCTACATTTAATAGGCAAGGTTTTATTACAGTATCACTTTGCATCCTGTAAGGGACGCCCAAGGGGCGCTGTTAAATCATCCTCGCCAATAATCGACCATAAGGTTATGTGAAGGGAACTTTAACTAGAAATAAATTTCAGGGGAATACTTGGCGTAAATATTTCTTACAGACGCTGCATATTTTGAAGTTTCAACTGTTATAGAACAGCTTGTATTCTGTTATTATAAATTAATATTTTTTTACATTTTTAAGAGTACAGGGAAGAATACACAATTGTTTCAGATTTGATTTATTGTAGTCGACCAACAAGTAAGCGTCACCGCAGCTTAAAACGCTCGTCATATCACAAGGGTATCACTCATGTGTTGTAGCTTCTGACTTAAACATATTATGTCACAGTACTCAGAAATTACACTGCCTCTCTCACCCTTTAATCTGAAACACAGCATTTCGAATACTACTATTTAACAGGTAGCTACTAAAAATAGGTAAGAATAAGGTACCAAGGTCCTTAAGGATCAAAATCCCATGATTGATTTAAATAAATGACGAATAATTTCTAACTTGATGAAAAAAAACGTGTTACAAACATTTGCGATTCCTTGTTTTCCCTATGCCCTTTGCTTTAAGCTCTGCGTTATCATTATTGTATTTGTAGTATGCGAAATTATATCTATCTGTTTGTTACCTTGTCACCCACAAGTAGCTGAATTAATATTAATGGTCGTTGGCATGTAGATAGCTTGAACCACATGAAAGGTCATATGCAATAGTGAATCCTGAATGGTTAACAAAGAAGCTTGATATTAATTGATGTCTCATCATTATCATCATAGAAGCCATGAAACGTCCACTACTGGAATAGTCCTCCCCAAGAAAGGGGCTCTATCTTGGTATGAGTATCACTAAGGTCGGGGGTTCGACCCCCTACAGGATAAATATGTATACGATATTTGTGTTTGATCTGGTGTTGAATATTTGTATTTAAGCGTTATTTTTGTGATTCCTCTGTAGTCTAATGTCCGTAAAACAAGTGCCTCAGGCAATTTATTATGGAGGCAGATCAATAAATAAGATGCTGTGCAAATTTATTTATTATTAAATGTCGCACTGAGCAAGCGTGGTGGCAACCGCAGAGCATAATTTCGTGACGGGAATACTACTGCCCATTACCACCCTGTTGCATAATTAATGCATAATTCAAATATTAATAACGCTGTGAGTTACCAACAGAGTAGAATAGTATCAGATATAGTATGAGGCGATGGTATTGAAATCAAACAATCGCGGCATATCCATCCTAAAGAGTCTTACTCAAATTAAACTATACGGAAATGAGCAGCAGCATTTCCGTCGCGATGCTTCAGTCTGCGATTGCTGTATGATTACAAAAAAAGAATATTTATAAGGATAACTGGAACATGTTAATGTGTTGAAAATTTAATTTCTAGGTTTAACATCGTAGTATCTCTCCAACACTCCACTCCGTCATCGAAACGGCTAATGGACTCAATGGATAGGAACTTTAACTGGAACTAAGCGTGAGAGCATGTTTCGCCCTCGGGACTGGCGCTGCATGTTCTGAAGTTGAGTGCATCCCTGTTGGGACTGTTACAAGGAAACACTATATTTCTGTTGCTTTTGGAGACATTGTAAGCTTTTTGTGTATACTCTCCAAGTTTTTGTTGGGTGGAACAAATTTTGCTTGCGTGCAAATCCGTCTGCGTCGGCTTTCCTTTGTTTTTCCAGCACCAAAAGTGACTCGTGTATTATCCTGGAGTTTAAGTTATCTACATAATACATTTTCTTAAAATCTGTTGCCTGGTTTTGCTCTTAAAGCTACGTAAATAGACGGACAGACAGAAATTATAAATATATTTGGCCCTTGCAAGATTCATGTTTAATTTATTTATTTATTATAAAATATCGTAAAGGCTAACAATCTTATAGGCTATTAGGTTAAAAATATCTAATATTACACAAAGTCAGTTGAAAAGTAAATACATATATCAATCTAAATACGATCACATCACGTGGACAAGTAAATGATGTGCAGCCATTACCATACAACATACACTATCAGTGAACAGATCAATGTTCTCGTTCTGAGGAATATAGAAGGAAATCTTTGAGGGATATATTTCATATATCCACTCCAACCAACGCAACGGGTAGGACAATGATACAACTATTACTATATTGCAAATATCATGTATTTTCTCATTTGATTTACGATCACTCATTTGATACGAGTTCGATCCCCACCCAGGACTGGACCAACCCAGGAGTGTTGAACATTATATATATATATATATATATATATATAAAAGGTAAGAGTATGTAGGCGATACGCCACGGCTAGGGTTACCGGCGGAGTGGAATAGAACCTCCCTCTGTACCAGGTGTCATAAGAGGCGACTAAAGTACCTGAACCAATGGCAGTATTTCCATCCAAAACAGCACAACTTACTCGTAAATACTACGGGTCATGAAGTTGTGTTCTGCGATAGCCAACACGCTCGCGCATCGCAGCACATAGAGGCAAAATTCTCTATTCCTTGGAAAGGCCTATGTCCAACAGTGGACTTGCAATGGCTGATAAGATAATAATATATGTAGATAAGGGTGTCCCAGCCTATAATGGGGATTTCTTTTGATTTTGAATACGCATACCCTTTATACTTTTTTTAATTGACCTCAACAACTAAAATAATATCGAAATCGGATGACGATAACCCGTGCCGACTTGATGCAAAAGTTTTAAGTAAAAATTGTGTGTGGCAATCCACACACAATTTTTAGGGGAAAATTTACAAACTCTTTTTTTATTAATAATTTAAACACTATTTTACTTCTATAAAGTATTTATTATTAAAAGAGTATTATTTACTGTATCTTTTTTTCAATATTTTCTTTTTACAGTCAGGATATATGAGTCTGTGTTCCTGTACGCAACGAAGTAAGAATTGCTTTTGTTCCTCTTCAACGGTGATTTTTCCATAGAAATCTTGCATCAATTTAACTGCCCTCTCTGCTGTATCATTAAAAGCTCTTAATGTCATCATCTATTTCTTAGTTCGCAGAAAAAAACATTACTAAAAACTGTCATCAATTTTAAAACGATGAGAAAAGATCTTGCATTTGTTTGAAATGAAGTCGTAGATATCTTTCGTAAAGTAAAACACACGTGTCTTCTTTCGAGGGAATGTAGCGTTTAATGTCAACTGGTGGTTTTTCTTTAGATAAATTTTTGACTATCTTTATTTTGGTTTCTTGGTCTACATCATCGTCAAATAGTGACAAATCAGCTACTTTATCAACCAAATACCAAATAAATGCTGACAGAACTGCTGTAAAACTGCTTTGGAGATCGTTTTATCGACTGTTTTATAAGTTTTCATAGTTTTTAAGAAATACAATTCTTAGTAAAGTGATTTTACAGCTAAAATACTCTGCATCCAAGGCTTAACATATCACGTTACAATGAACATGCAGACTTCTAACAGTGCCGATTTGTTTTTGTTCGGAATTTGAAATTGAGTTCAGTTATGTTATTTTTAGTGAATACAATGCTCTTGCCATCCATCGTGCTACAGGCAAGGCACCTGGAGGCCGAATCTTATACTTTTTTTCGTATCTTCGCCAAGAAATATGATTGATAATTCTATTAATTCTCTGTAATCCTCCCTAACAATTTCCTTCATTAATTCAGTCCGGTAAAACTCTGTAAAACAGTTCCTCCTTTTCTGAAATCTTTCGGAGTGATAACTCTTCTGCAGGATTTTGTATTTCATTGGGATCGATGTTCTTCCAGTTATCTCGGAATTTTTTGAATAAAGGAATATCAGGATTGTTAGACACTTGGCTAATTTTAGCTTCAAATACTCTTTTCGATACTAATTCATAGATGTAATGACGGCAAGCGAAAATAAGCACATCTCTATTAAATTTTTGTTTCAGAAGCACGTAGGCACCATTAATTCGACCAATATTTGACGCAGTAGTGTCACAACAAAGAATTAGGACCCTTATCTTCGAGATTCCAGTCTGTGACCGCATTCCAAACTACTTGTGCTTGTTCACTTCCAGTAGAGTTGTCCAACTTTGGCACCGTGATCAGTTGTTCTTTTTCACCATATGAAATGGCTGTCAGAAGGCGTTCTTCTTTGTATTTGCGCACGTCTAAAGCTAGCAACATTTTTCTATCCCAATGAACAGTCACGGTATCTAGTAGGTCGTTTTAGAAATCGACTTTAATAGCTTGTGCCTGCTCATTTCGTTTTTCTGTACGAATTCTTTAAATGGTGGACTTACTTATAGGATAATCGTCAGTGTTCAGTCCTAGTGCCTCGATAGTAGCTTCGATAATATACACAGAACTTCTCATATTTAATTGGCATCTATCCAAAGCTGCAACAAATTTTGGAGTAGTGAAATTTTCTCTCGTTGAAGTTTTATTAATATCGGACAGTACAGTCTCGGTTGGCGTAGACAAATCGTCTCGCAAATCTATTACTTTCATCATTTAAGAATCAGAAGATGAGTTTTCTTGATAAGTTGAAGTCGAATCAGCAAGGGATGCATAATGGTTAGCTTGACGTTTTTGTTTATTAATATTTCTAAAGCGCGATTTTTTCTCTTTGTCGGTTAACTTTTTATCTACTTCAGCTAAGTGTCCAGGTCTATCTGGTACTCTCTGCCGCTCCAAGAATATTTTGTCTTCGTTTATTTTTATTACCTGAAGGGCATCGGTATGTGCAACGTCCAACAAGTTGTCTAAGCTTGTAAAAAACTCTTGGCGACGCTTCTCAAATATGGATTGTGGTTTTTTAGTATATTTTTGTATATCTCTCCAGACTTGGTATAAGGCAACTAACTTCTTAATACAATAAGTTAAGGCTTTAATAGGTATACGAGCCTTTTCCCAATAAATAATGCACTCTCTTATAGTTAGATTTGCGCTTTTATTAACACTTAAATTCACTTCACGAATGTTATAAAACAAAACCGCAAATACTTGGCCATTAGAAGGTAATTTTGACCCGGTAATGTGATGTTTTTCATCGCCTATTAAAAATATGCCTTTCCTAGAACTGCGTAATTCCACTGACATCTTCAATAAACAAAAACAATGTGTTCACTAAGAAAACATACCAGTAATGACTAAACACCGATACGATATTTACTACGCGCCGAAGTTAACAACTATTGATATGTATCAATGCAAGTCGGCACGGGTTGTTGTGGTTCTAGGTACATGAAATTTTATTTTTACGTGTTTCGACACGGTTAGAAAATAATTAGAGGGTATGCATTAAAAAAAACAACTTTAATTTTTTTGGTATACCGTAATGTAGATGTATATAAATTTATCTAGTGTTTGTTGCCTGAATATTAATAAACAATATGATCGTATATCCAATTTCAAAAGAACAATATTACATTTTTAATATTTCCGAAATAAAACGCTTTACTTTGATATTTATAATATTGAAAACGAAACGTGAGGAATATACGACAACACATTACAGAGTATTTGTAATACCAAATACCTTTCAATCCACATGCGTCTCGAATATCACTAGAGCCACAAACTCCCTCACTTTGTAAGGAGTCTGCGGACGTTGTGAACAGATTTATTCGGTGTCGGTTCCCGTGACGTCACAGCGTAAACTTCACGATGCCAGTGCTCGGCATGCATTGAATGGTTTATGTAGAACATTATTCGGGATACTTAAACTATTTTTATTTTTTAGCAACGAATATCTATTTAGACTTCTTTTTACACTGGTATATAATGGTGTTTGCATATAATTGTCGGTCACGAACAATTGTTATTTGAGGATTGGTAAGGCATTGAGTGATTTTTTATATATAGACGACATAACATAGAAACGTAGGTCGTAGTTAGTTGATGAGAAGTAGGTAAATAAACGAGGAGTCGACTCCAATGTATGCACATACATAAAGCTTGAAACCCTTAATAAGTTGTTCACCTCAAGTCCGTGAATCATTCCAGTCAACGTGTACTCCGTGACAAAGATTGGATCTCAATCGGCAGAATCCATTTGGAGCCGAACATAAATTTATTCCAACTCAATTTACAGTCAGTCAGTGCTTGCAGGCTGGAAGTTACGGTATCGAAGAATGACACTCGCTCACCCAAAGTTGGATGCGTTACGGAATATCGGACAACTGAAATAGCATTGATATATAGAGAGAGATATAGTGACGTAATGAAAAATAATTTGGTTGTTATTTATATATTTATAGTACAATGGGTTATTTGCTCCGACTCTGGTAAGGCTTTTCTTGACAACAATCAATAAGTATTAATAGCAGCTATAGCATCATCAGTTTTTCTTCCTGTGTGTTTTCTTTGTGGCTTGCGTAAAGAACTTGCAATAAACTTAGTTTTATGACTCATCTGATTCTGGCAGACTAGGTTAAAGTACTTTGACTTATTTATTTTAATGACTTTTATGTCCTATTAGGACATCAAGGTCATCAATTTTAGTTATTTTAGTCATAGAATTATTCATTTCTTTAGAAGAAAATACGATAAATGTACTATACTATTAAAAATCGTATTATAATATATATTAAAAAATACTATTAATACTATATGGCAATTTAAAATTGTATGTAGGTCTATTCAAATAAAGAAATATTTGTATTTAATATAAAAATAATAAATATATAATACAGTTGTCTGTCTGTTACTCTTTTGAAGATTAGGAGATAAATTAATTTCGGGTGAAATTTATTCATTGAAAATTGCATTTTGTAACTTGAGCCCTCCGAAAGGTTCAAAAACTACTTGATAATTATTCCCGTAGGATGGAATTGAGTGAAATCTTTCAGGTCATAGCCTTAACTAAAAAACTATTTTTATATATCGTACATTTACATTGCATTAACTCAAAGTAATACTTTTCCCATAATTCATGAAACATATTTCATTTATTCGCAAATTTAAACGAAAAATCTAATTCAATCTAATATATTTCAACAAGCAACGTTGATAGGGTCCTAGACCTGCCAACTTAATCTATTGGCAGGTCTAAGACCCTAATATGATTATTTACATAAATTTTGAAAGGTCTAAATAAAATTACAATTTTCAGAATTATTGCAGTTTTCACTGAGGGGTGGGAAATCTAAAATATATCGTGAAATCTTGCGCAATGGTCAAAAGATGGCCGCCTCATATCTTAATAAATTAGAATCACACAAATACATAAATGTAATTAACACTTATAAGAGACAATAACATTTATTTGTATAATCGCGTAAGCTATTGATATCTTTTGAGTACTAAATTATATAGAAGTAATTTACTCATAGACATTTTAATAATTATAACAATAAACTCATATTATCTCATGCGTTGACCAGACGCCACTTACAAAGTGGCTTATAGTAGTAGAGTATCAAAAATATAAGGTAAAGGAGATTGAAACCATTAGCTCCGGCGCATAACGTATGCAAACTACCAAATTCGCCATCGAGCCTGTCAAGATTTATCGTGCTTCTCGCAAAGATATTTGCTAGTCTGTTATTAAACGCTTAGAATCTTGTTTTAAAGTAGGTTCTGTAAAAAGTTTTTCTGAAGTAGTTCCAAATAATATACGAGTATATATAAAAATGATTTAAGTATAAATCGTTTGAATCGTTCGAAAGAAGTTTTACTTGCACTTATTTATTGTAGCATATAATAAAACAGTACATTACATAGTATATAGAATATTTAGATTTATTTACCTTAAGTTTATTTTGAATTAATAACATTTTGTCCGATTTGGCACTTAATTCTAAGAGATCTCTATGTAACGTTCATATCAATAGCAAGGTTTATAAATATCAAAAAAAAAGAAATTGACTATAGAGTACACACTTAAGAGCAAACAGTGTTATGTGCAAAAAAACATGACTTCACAAATCCGTGACATACTTTATAAGTAGAAGTTGCAATTACAGTACAAATTGCCTAGAAAATAAAACATCTAATATCAAAAATCATACAAGTTAATAATAATAATAACTTTTAGTTTTAATCCAATATCTAGAATAATGTAGTCTAGTTCCCTAATTAGGATAACCTGTGTGTTCCTTCCAAAGTGTAACAATTTTATTTAGACAAAAAAAAAATTTTGCGCTAAAACTTATTACATTAGTAAACAATCAAAATAAATAAAAATAAAATAATTAAAATATGAAGGAAAGTGAGAGTATGGATGAGTTTTTTCATATATGTATATGGGTTGTAAGATTTTTAATTATGTATTTGTAACACATACATCATATAGTGTGTATGTGTTACATACACACTATATGATGTTATTGTGTTACTGTTACTGTTATTTCATAATCCAACTTTATGAGCCAATCAAATATTTTTTGCCTATTAAATACGAGGAGACTGCAATCTTCTTCGACGTACGTCAAAAAACTGTAAAATTTTAACGCCACAAATAGTAATTTAATATTAACCAAATATATGACGAAAGCTATAAATACCGTATATAAACTAAAAAAAGTAATGGATAATATAAATTCAAAACCACTAGCAGGATCCATTCATTAATTACTATCAGAGTTAGTACTCTCAAACTAAATAGGTACTACTTCAGATTAATTTCCATTTCTAAAGTTAACAGAGCCACGGCTTTGGTCTAAAAGTACGTGCAACTATCGCGTCTGCATGGTATTTAGCTTGAGATGGCTTTAAACTCAAATTAAAGCTCAAAATGAACGAAAATATATCTATCTTTATCTATTATAATTTACCGGTATAGCCTAGGAATTCCTAGGCTCCCAACACATGTTGGTAAATATTAGAAATACCAAAAGAAATAAGCAAGGCATAAAAAATGCTGCATAACCGACACCACGTCATATGCCCAACCCCCAGAGCGATAGAGAGCCGCGTTGGTGCAGCCCCACCCGCAGCGCCGTGGCTGTAACATAAAAACTAAACAAATTCTGAATAACCTTTCTTTTAATAAATCCTAAATTGTACCGGTAAATTAAAATAGAAAAGAGATAAAACTGGTTTTCTGAGATATAAGTTATAGTCGCAATATTTTCTTTTATGGCAAATTATTTGTTTGTTATATGACAAAGAGTTACATATATTTATAAGTACCATAAGGTTCTAGATTTAGAATCGCAATAAATTTTATAAAAGTTAATTTTAAACTATCAGTAAAAGTTTTTAAGTAAAAAAGTATTGTTTTCTTTTTTACACTAAAAGCTTTTACGAAAAAAATCCTTTAAGACTATTATTGTGGTGTTGATATATTGTACGTCGTTGATTAATCGCAACCAGAGTGTACACAAGAAACTTCATTTACGCGATTTATAATCTTTTTTAAAGGCCGTGCCTTAGAATTCCTCTCGTCGGTACCATTTCGATTGCGCAAACTTTGTAGGGGATGCAGGAAATGCGCAAATATAGGGCCGCTCCAAGCGTATTGGCCGCTCTCCCCATGACGCTGGGACTGTAGTCAGAGTTGAGTTTTAGAACCAGAATTCAGAGCCTCAAAAAATGGTTTAATTTTTTTTTGCAATATATATTCGTAGATTTTGAACTTATTAATAATAAGTTTAAAATATTATGAAATGTTAAGTCATTATTCTGCGTTCAGAATAGTTTTTATTCAATAATAAAGTTTTAGGTTCTCATGTTGCAGTGGATAATTTTCCTATGACTTTTGAAGTAAAAAACTTTTGCACTGGTTAGAATCTAGGTAGGTGAATTTCAAAATTAGTTATTTCAAGTTCTTCCATATATTAGCAATCACGTTTACTGTCGTCAACATTTGCAATCTTTCTAGCTAGCGGAGCGAGCTAGCGTAGTGAAAGATGAACTGTAATCTCTATTTAGCTATTATCATTATAGCAATTTTAGGATATCCAATTCTAGACTAAAACCTCCCAATAAAAAGGATCATAGAATTTAGTCAGTAATTTCGGCCCTGAACAGGCGTAGAACCGAAAAATGCTGTTAGCCATTCCCGATGCATTTCAGAAACACTGTTATTTGCCATCGATCGATTTTGTTATCTGTTTTGTCACTGATACAGGAGATACTATGTAGATACTGTTTGCCTATTTGCTTTTTATCATTATCAAATCAGCCGTGAAACGTCCACTGATGTAAAAAAGAAAATTTGGAATCGTAGCTTCGCATCGGAAATGCTGCGACCTATCTCTGCCCCGTTTCATTTGAGCTACGTTGTTTCGAATTGGTATACCTCTATCAATTCTCGTATCTAAGTCACCTCTAATGATACCTGGTACAGGGACATATTATTCTACTTTGCTGGTACCTCACGGCTATCTAGCTTTCACATCCATAAAATGCCGATTTGAATGCGACAAGTTGACTTGATTCTATTTATTCGTCATTTAATGTTAGTTTGTTATTTTACTATTCAAAACTGTTATAATTATTACGATTGTATTCACGGATTCCCTCTTTTACTTATCAGCAATCTACCATGAAGTACATATTCATACTCCCTATTCATTGAAACTAAATACTATTCGGAATTAATTTCTATTTGAATGTATCAGTTTGAGGTACAACTGTCGCGAATACACAGCATGTTGCTGCTGTATACTTAACGTTAATATATTGCGCCTTAATAAATTTGTATTCAACATCAAGTGAGTGAGGTTTTTTGTTTACACATTGTCAATTTTCAATATGTAATATCAAATCTGAGCTAATGGAAAAGAAAAAGCATTTCTTACCGTAGATAAAGGGCAAGAGAGTTGAATGCTACTAATGGAACAGAACCGACAGATGGTGCTGGTGTATTCTTTTAAAACAGCGTAACAGCAACAAGACGAGGATGAGTTTGAACGTCACTAAGTTATGTGCCATCACGCCTATGCACCCTGGCATTTCTGGGCGCTCCTTTTTAGATCTATCTTATTTATCAAAAAAAGTTATAATCTAGTAATTTTCTTTTACAGTGACAGCTATACGACTCTGGAACGAGCTTCCATTGAATATTAAGCAATCCCCAAACAAATTTATCCTGAAACGCTGTCTCCGTACTTTATTTACTGATACTGCTTCTCTAACTTTATAACACTGTTTCTGATGTATTTATATATATTATTTTTATATCATATTTATATATATATTTTATATCATATGCATTTATTGCATTTATTTATACATATATGTATGCCACGTTTATTTATTTTGTATATATATTGCCTGCACCCGTATATATATATTTTTTTCTGTTTTGTGTAATGTTTGACTGGGAGATAATGCCATCTGGCATTAGGTCCGCCATTTGTACATTTTGTAACATTTTGTGCAATAAAGTTAAATAAACTAATGAATAAATTTTCTCTGCTACGTCAATTTTTAAGTGACAACGTGTAGTAAATTTTCTCCACTATGATTAACGTCTAGCTGTGTCTTCAATTCTAATTCAGACAAATTTCATTCCAACATTGACATTATGATGATTTTAGTTTTCATGTAGAGCCTATCGAGTCTGTACGGCGCGTAGTGCGGGATGGCATCAGGATATTGCGACCTGATAAATTTGTGTACAACACCGAGTGAATAGGCATTGCTACATATCCAGCAACAACGAACTTATGTAATATAGTGCTTCTCAAAATTACATCTTCTACAGTTATATTTGTATTGTACTCGTGACCTTTTATGGACAAAAAGAAGCTTAACATCAAATAATTATTAGGTTCATTCAATATAAATGGATTTACCTTCCCCTTATACCAGTTGTCGTAAAAGACGACTATGGTATCAGTACCGATAGATAGCGGTTTATCCATCCAAAAGTTTAAATACCTAGGGCGGTGGTGGGCAGCGGTATCCACGTAATGAAAACTATTTGATATAATATATAAACTATAGAGCATAGTTTATATATTATATTTATTTCGTTTTATTAATACAAATGTGAATGTAACGTTTGTCTTTTTGTGTATATATTGTCTGCGCCACTAAATGTATTTATTTCTGTTTCGTATAATGGTTGACTGGGAGATAATGCCAACTGGCATTAAGTCTGCCATTTGTACATTTTGTAGTATTAATATTTTGTAATATGCAATAAAGTTCAATAAATAAATAAAATAAATAAATACGTATTTCGTCTGTAAAGGCTCCTATAATACTATGGATTTATCTTTGATGTAAATAATGATGTGGAGACTTGTTTAATTGACCTTTCCGTCCCTTTCACAACTGCGCATATTAAAAAATGAGATTTGGTCTACAAATATTTTCTTTCTTTATTCTATACAGCCATGAGCCATAGGTTCTGCCAGAGCTGATAAGTACATCCTCACTGGTATACTAGGTCTTGTAAAAGGTGAATGAAGTATATTTGCTGGTATAGCATAGCTCAAATGCAACAGGGTGGGCAGCGACATTCCCGTTTTAATTTTTTTTGTAAATTCCTGGACAAATTTTCTTATTGGGAATTGCTATGTTCAGTAGGGGACTTTCTGCATCTGCTTTAATGTTAATAATGCAACCTTTTCTTCGATATTTTTTTAATACAATTAGTTACAAAATGCCTTACATTCAACTTCCTCACACCAGAGCCAAATTACACTTAATTAGAAGACACTATTCAGTTGCTGATGATTAATGTGGTTATATGTATAATTAACTTCTATTGCTCTAGATGTATAGAGATTCATGTTTCACGGTTTTCGGTTTCAAGTATTCGGTTGGCAGATTTTAGGAGTAAAGATAGCTTGTTTTGAATTGACTGCTCTGCATTCAGGTATTTTTAAACTAACATACTGGTACATTAGGTTATTAAGACCAAAGTTTATAAAAGTATATTTTTTTCTTATATTTATGCTTTCTATTTTCATAATAAAAACACTTTTGAAAAGTAATACTATTTTTCTAAATAGATATAGATATAACACAAATATTAGAAATTTACTACATTTTATATATCTTGACCTAAATATTCTAAATAAATAAATAAAATTGAAGTTTCTTTTTGCATTGATAAAATATTTCTTTAACAATAATATATTTAAATATATCTCCATAATAATGCAGGTAGCGAAAAGTTTTTAAAACCTTACATACTTAGATAAATATATCACGCCTATGTCCAATCGGGGTAAGTAGAGACTATGGATCTCTATTTGTTACGATCTTGGCATACCTCCCACGCTTTCCTTACTCCCATCAGTCCTTTCATATATGTTCGTTTATTCTTGGTATTTCTGACCTAGCCTTTTTTAATACCTCTTTTGCCAGGTTAAGATATGATCGTCTAGATTGACCTATACCTAACTCTTTTATTCACTTCTGCTTTTTATATTTATTTAAAGTCCTTATCCTTTTCTAACCCTTTTTAGAAAATTCTGAAGGCGAACGGCGGCGATGAACGTGAAATTTGACACAGTTAAAGTAAATGAGGAGAAAAATGCATAAAACTATTTTAAATACAAATTGCAGTAGAAATAAATTTTATTAGTTGAAATAACTGTTTAAGACATAACCATTAGGTGAACATTAATTTTCTATTGAATATCATGTCATGCAAATAATGAAATTATTTTTGCAAAATTTAATGAATTATAGTCAAATTTCGCCAACCGTGTGACCTCTAGTATAGATATTATTAAAATATATAAGAATGGCCAGGTCAGAACTGCTATATTTAAGTGTTATTTTGTTTTTCATCTGTTGTCTGATGTCCGTAACGCAAATGTTTTAAGCAATTTATCTCCAAGTCAAGTCAATGTATAATATGTTATGTGCATCCTACCCTCTGGAAAATGTGGACCTTAAGAATATTCGCATACCCGCTCAAGGGATTGATGCTAGCAAGAAAACTCCCACGTCTAATACAGCTGAGTACTTCGAGTACTCTAACATGAAAATGCGCCTCACCTTTCCATCTCACGCCTGCCCATACCTCATATCCATTTACCTTATAAACCGCACGGCTACATTTCCTTATGTGAAACATAAAAAATTCTGTCCGTCAGTGTGTACTGGAAAAAGCATTGCTTTCTGTGAGGGCAACCGTTTTCCTAACCATTTCGACCTCCTTTTCAACCCTTTATAAAGGATGATATGATCAAGCGGTGAAAAGACGTAATACATGCTTAGTATGTGATCATGAATGGAATGGAAATGGAAAAGAATTTTAGTGTTTCGTTGTGCTTTCATTCAAGATTTATTTTCAATTGGAGAACCAGCTACACGAGGTATGTTTTCGACAGCCAATTCTATGAGGACCGCTTGTTAACTAACCTGAACCTGATATATATATTACATATTATAGATTACAAACTCAAATATCTGTTGGGATTTGTAGAGGTTTCATAACATCATTTGATACCCTTCTACGTCTACTTAATAGTATAAATGAAATTTAGAATAAATTAAATGATTCCACGATAAGTAATATAAAGCCTTTAAATAACATATATCCCACAACAGTGGTATCACAAATAAAATAATAATTATATAATATAAAATAATATTTATTTTTCTCCTTCACATTTAAGAACTAATGTGCAATAACTTTACATATATTGAAGTGATTGAATCAAGTTTCAAGTGCGGTGAAGACTGAAGTCTGAAACTTAGCTTACTGAGCCTGTAATTTTCATATCACCAGGGCTCTTTACCGGTAAAACAGTATATGCTTGTTCGTGTATACAAATATTCACCAAATAAACCTTTGCCGTGAGGTACCGCCAGAGTAGAATAATACCTCCCTCTATCCCAGGTGTCGTAAGAGGCGACTAAGATAACAAAACCGACAGATAGCGGTATATCCATCCAAGATAGTTTAGTTCAAATGCACAGGGTGGGGATGAGCAGCAGCATCCCTGTCGCGAAAGCTGCTCTTCTGCAGAGAAAATTCTCCCATTCTTGGGGAGACCTATATCCAGCAGTGGACTTCTTATGGCTGTAACGAGAAAATGGTAGTTCTGGCTAGGGATCGAACCCACAATTCTAGATGCTGATCAAACGGATAAAGGGACATTACCAAATGCGCCATCGGGCTGCCGAATATAACAATGTATTTATTGAAAATAATTTCTTATTAAATGTACATACATTTGTAAAAAGGTCTGTTTATTTATTTATCATTGTTATCTGCAGCCTTTTGTTTATCTTTTAGTTACTATGTCCATGAATAGATCACTTAATTATTGTCACCTAATTTCCCATCTTATCTCTAACACCTTAAGTCGAAATACAGCAATGCGAAAATTACTATTTGGCGGTAGAAATAGAAGAGTCAGGTACCAATGGAGATGGACTTTGTTAGAGGTTAACCTTGGTTAAAATTAATATAATAATTTAAAATAATAATAATTTCTTTATTATGTCTTCTCTTACACAAAATAACGAAATGCTTAAACTATAAACCTATATAATCTATCTAAGAGACTATGTAATGTCTATGTAAGAGACTGGCATCCGTACTAGGAAAACCCTATATGACAGATCACCAGATATATCATCTATTCCTACTAATATTATAAATGCGAAAGTAACTCTGTCTGTCTGTCTGTCTGTTACGCTTTTTTTTGATTTTGATGAAATTTGGCACAGAAAATCTTTAGAGCCTGAGAAAGGACATAGGCTATTTTTAATTCGAAAAAAGGGTTGTAAGGGGTCGAAAGGGGGAATGAAAAGTTGTATGGAAGTATGGCTATTTGTGGAGCTAGAAACTTAAAACTTATTTTTCAAGCCATTGATTCGACATAAATAAACATGACATTCAAAGTTTATATAAGTTAAGGTAAAGAGGTATGGTAAAAAAACTATTCCACGCGGACGAAGTCGCGGGCACAGCTAGTATATCATAAATGAAGAATAAAATTGTTTTTTAACAATCAAACTTCAGTAATATGATCGTTTTGACAACAACGTACATATTTATAGATACGCAAGTAGTTCAGTTAGTTTGTGCTTTTTTAAACATAATTTATTTCCCATATCATGTTTATTGCTACAAAAATTATTATGAACAAATGTTCGCATTATTACAGTCCACTCATGCAAAACTCGTTACTGGTAGATTAGAATATTTCATTTGTTATTTGAAAAAACCGATCCCTTACTGGCTTACAAACACAATGTGCTTTGTGGTTCGTCGATAGGACAATTTTAATTTTCCATTTAAAACGAGAACGACATCCAAGGAAATGTTCATTTAAATCACAACCGCAAACCGTCAAACGCACCCTTATATTGAGGCGAATAGCAAATGACGTCACCCTAAGCTGAAGCGGCACAAACAAACCTACAGCTAACCTTTTTGCACTGAGTAAAAAAGGAAAGGGATAGACGGTTCCTCCGGATTAGCTGCGAGTGGTCGTTTGTAGCATGAAACTGACGGCTCGGAAATTACGGTGTTCGAAATTATCAGAGGAATATTCATTGATGTATGCGTGAAGTTAGGGTTCAGCAGATATAAGCTGTTAATTAGAATGATACTTATATTTTATCAAACATTGCTGGCACAGAAGTACTAAATTTTAAGATTTGAATTTACGGATTAAGTTTAGCTTAATTTTAATTTCAAACTATATTTGAAAAATGAACATTTATAAATACGGAGGTTTTATTCATATAGCATTAGGCCTTTGATTTTGTTTGATTTCCCAGTTAAAAAATAGTATTTATTCTTCGATTTTCTAGGATTTCAGTCTATCCACATGTCAATTGTTACTGAGATCGGTTAAGAAATATGTATTTTTTTAAGCATTCAATTGATGATACTTAATTATAAATAATTAATTTAATTCATAATTTAATTAACTACAGTTATACCAAAGATAGTAATTTCTTTATTTATTATTCCTAGTGGTCTCTCCACATTTTAGGGTTTAGGGTGTAGGAGTCCTATAGTAAAAGTACTCCTATACCCTTTTCAGGCACTATTCGCATTAAGAAGGGCAAATTGCTGTATCTAAAATACAGTATTCATTGTATTAAGCTGTTTGTGATGGAAATAAATTACCTTCATTTTATATTATGTTCGTATAAAAATAAATCTTATATTGTTCCAGAATCAGTATAGCTGCCAACATCTCCGACTGGACAAGTAAGTGAAATATTAAAATTACCCATTGAGTTGAAAGAACACTGTTTTGGTAAGCGTCTCACATTTCTCTTTTCATCTAGTTTCGTTACCATCATTTGAACTGGTATAAATAATGTTGCATTTACACTACTTTCTTGTATACTGTGTAGGTCTATCAAGATTTTGGAATGCATTTTTATCATTTATTAGGAACATAAGAGTTACATCTCGTTGATTATAGGCCTAGTTTAAATTAGCTTGCCAGCGTCGTATAGGTCATAAAACAAGGTTTATTGCAGTTACTTGAGATTAACTAGAAGGGGATTTGTCGGAGAAAATGTAATTTATATGTTCAAATAAATGTATTATAATAATTAATAAATATGAGTGCTGGCTGTTGTTTGAAGTTCATCAATGCCTGTCAGTTCTCGAATAAAATATAATTAATTATCCATTACTTTGATAGGTTATATGCATAAAAAATGCTGGATTGTAATTAAGATAATTATTAGAAAAAAACAACTTATTTCAGTAGTCAGGTGGAACTCGAACCTGCATCTTTCCCATACAGCCTGACTACTGTGACAAGTTGATTTTTAAATTTTAAACAACAACCTAAATATAATTCAGCATTTTTATGCAATAAATCTTTCAAAGTAATTAGGTATCCATTATTTTCTTTATCGATTGCTTCAAACTTATACAGTTTTGATATCTGAGTGTTTGTAGGTAATTACCTATAACAATAAAGTAATGGCGCCAACATCTCAGCACAAATTGAACACTAGGAAAAATTCAAAATTTCTAGAAAGGTCTTGGTAGCACAACAGTAGTGCAATCCACCGGTATGATAAAGACACAGTTTTGAGTCCTGCCTAACCCAATTTTTTTCTAGTATATATAATCTTAAAAAAAATTATCTATACTGTTACTATGTCAACTTACACAATAAAATGTAATCGGAGTGCACTCGCGAGTCGCCATATCGTGCTGAGACTAGGAAGTTGAAATCAACCGAATGAATGCATGCTATATTAAAGTAATACAAGGACTTTTATATCAGAAGTTAGTAGATATACCCTCAAAATATATAATTATTATAAAATAGTTATTTTAGATCAGGGCAAACTTGTGCCACGTGAAATATTGAAGTCATAATAAAATTATTACATATATAATATTTTACATATATAATTTTTGCTTTTAAATACGTAACTTATATAAACAATGGAAATTATACTTACGAAGGGAGCTTTAAATTTATGGTCTTTGGTTTATCGCATATAATTTTCGCTGACATTTATAATTATGCCATGCTTTTAAGCCATGCTTTTAAGTTTTTTATCTCGGACTTAGGTGAATGTAGGTATGACGCTTTAATATTTAAAATAATTGTTTTTTTATAAAATAAAGTTTTTAAAACACAATAAATTGAAGACATAAGCTGAGTTAAACAATTTATCATTAAAAAGAAAAAAATCAGATATCTTCTTTTCTTAATTGTTGGTTAGAAAATAAGTTTATGCGACCATTTTCGACGTTATCATATAATTGAGATTGTGTTTCATGAATTATAAGAAATAAAATGGAGATTACGGAACATTATACTTGATAAGATTTATTATTATAGAGGTTTCGAAGAACTATCATAAAATATTACTTTTATTCTAATAAAATTATTAACGTACTTGCTTTTCCCTGTGCCTTCGCCCGTATAAATGTCCTATGGATACAGTACTTTTTAGGAATAGAAGGTACAAAATATCCTTCATTGTAAAATTTAAAAATCTGTTGAGTAGATAGAATATAAAGAGGCAAAAAACACATTCATTTGATCATTCATAATATTAGTTAGTTTCAATTGAAAAAATTTAATCAATTTAGGGTATTCTGATTAGATTAGCTTTTACTTCGAAATTGCTCTGCATTAACTATTGATTTTTTGTCATACTAAATTGTCGTTCATTGTGAATCCCAGAAGTATATATAAGACGTTATTTCGGAATGAAGGTAGTTTTTTACCTTATTGTTCTCCTTTGCAAACATATAGTTATATGTGTGCAAAATTTTAAGATGATAAATTGTGTATATATAACTTACTTTCGCAGTAGTTGGGATCAGACACTTTCCCTGATAAGCTAATAATATATGTTAATAAACTTGGCATATTTGCTAAAATCATCTGGTAGGAAATTAACCAAACTCAAATTAACGCCGTAGACCAGTCTAAACTTAAGAAATAACGTCCATTGGCCTTATGATTTAAGAGGATACGAAAAAATAGTCTCTTCTTCTCATAATGGCACTTAAGTGAAACTTTATTTTATTTAATAGACTAGTTCGACAAACAAACGTACAATTCGCGTGATAGTAAGCGCGTCAGCAGAGTATAGACACTTGTAGTGTCACTAGGATATCATCAAAGCGTTGGCAACCTTGTGACTTGAACATATTATGTCACTTTACTGTAATTTCACTGACTCTCTCATCCTTCAAACCGAAACAAAGCAATGCAAACACTGTTATTTGGATGAGGGTGAGATACAAATATAATGCAGATAACATTTTGTATGAGGTAACCCTCTACTATTAAACTTGGCTTTCATTCACACATCTGTTTTAGATGTGATAAAATGGTGTCAATGTGACAATATTTAAACTTTTAATTTTATGCTTGCAAGCTTGTTTTTAAAGATGAAAAGTTTAGAAGACCTTTGAAAAAAGCTTTATTAGAATGATAGCTATCAAACTAACGTGTCTTTAAATTAATTTTAATGGCTCTTTAATATAAAATGCTTTTTATTTCAAGGAACCACTGTCTTAGGGATTGGTTTAAACTTAACATATTCTATGTCCCATATCGGAGACTGTCTGAGCCCGTGCATGCTCAATGACGCGTCTTCAATGTAAATCCTTAATGCACTTTGTTTTTATCACAAACCCCATGAATTTTAAAGTAACGTACTTAAAATATCGTCCTTTGCTTATGTTGACAGTTTTTGTAGATCTTATAAGAGTTAGTACAAAAATTTTATTCATCCAGAAGTTGTTTTTTTTATGACTAAATATTGAGCTATTACTTGTTTTTAATATTTTTTGCTGTTTTTTTATAATATAAGTTTTTACCCAGAAAGTATACCCGAATTAATTCTGACAGAGACTGAGACAATTAAGTGATAGAATAAAGTAAAGTGTGACAAGAGATAACTAATATATACACGTATCAATATCTAATATATTTTTTATAATGACTTGGACAGTTTGTCTATCGACCAAGAAATAGGAAATAAAATAAAATGACACAATCTCATATTAAGTATATAGACTGTTAAGAACCAAAGGCAATTTCATGTAATATACCTCTAATATATCTCATGAGGTAGACTATATACAGAAGGTCTTATGCATTCGTACCTCAAACTCACCTGCATTGGTGTGTTCCGGTCTAAAGGATGAGAGAGGCAGTATAATTACTGGGTAGTGTGAAATATTATCTTCAAGTCACAAGGTTGGCAATGCGTAATTGATATCCTGGTGATATTACGAGCGTCTACAGGCTGCAATGACACTTGACAATGACTTGGTCTAATAAAAAAGGCAAACTTACCACACTATTGCCGTATTGCAATAGATAATCGAAATATTCGAAGCAATCTTAAGGTAAAAATCTATAGTATATGATCGATAACTTAGCTTATCCCAAACATACTAATGTACATATATACAATATATATTCTTCAATTAAAGCATCTAACAAGCATGAATAATAACACCAAACAGAACAATAGACGTATTGCCATCGATACGCTAACAAATCAGTGGCCATCACATAATATTCAAGACCGAAACTCAAACATACTAAGCCAGTACTGAGTCTACATTTCAATACAAAGGATACGATATATAGGAAAAGTGATGTGTCTCATCTGATATCGATAGTTACTCATTTATTAAAATTATTAAAACCTTTATCTATATATACATAAAAATTAATTCCTTTTTTCCTTGGTCACGCCATCATGCGTGAGTGACTGGACGGATTTCACAGTTTTTTTGTTGTTATATTTGTTATTACCAGAGGACGTAGGAGTTCGTATGAAACAAAAAATCCAAAAAATGTGTGGAAAATTCTAAAATTTTAGAATACTTAACTACTAATTTTACCTTATTTTAAATTTTGCTACCGATTAGCGTGTGACATAACAGACAGTCATTTAAGAGTTCGCGCAATTGACTGAATGCGCGTTGCTTTGTAGTTTAAAATGGAAAGTATTCAAATTCTATATACACATTCAACGACAACTTCTATCGAGACCGCTATGCGTACGTGTATTGTTTAGCCGGGAAAAAAGTCCAAAGCAAAGGCTGCAGCAGTTTAGGATCACCCATCTAAATACCAATCATAATTACTGTTGATTTATATCCAATCAAAATGACCAAAAACAAAAATGTCAGTCAAGTGGTACAGTTTTTTACAAATCATGGATTTTTTTGTGTGAAATACGATCGGAAAAGCAATGAACAAAAAAATGAAAATAATTATTTTATAGCTAGTTGAATAATTGATTCATTTGAAACACAAAACCTTAAAAATCATTAAGTAAGCTTATTAAGATGCTGTCCATGTGATGGTAAGCATCACTATGGTTCGCTTTGTAACGTGTCATCACAATGATATCAGTAGAGCCTCACTAAGTCGCTTGTGACCTGTAGGTGATATATAACATTTATCCAGTAATTCCATCGTTTCTCTCACAATTCAAAATGGATAACATTTATATGAATGAATACTGCTGCCTGTTAATGTTTTCTGACCGTACAACGCATGATGTGTGAACCTTCTTATTATACACTTAGTTTGAAGTTCTGGTTTTTGTATACATATTATCATGATGTAACAATTACTGGTTTACCAATACATAATAAAATAAATAAAAAGTGTTATCTATACATAGACACTATATATAATCTATGCAGCCATGACAATAATACTCATACATATGAGTGTATATTGTATGTACTGAACTCTCATCTATTTATTTGCTAAATATATTATAATTTTATTTATTTAACTTAATTTCATAAGATGTAAAAATGGTGGACTTAATGCCAGATAGTCCATTATCTCCCAGTCAACCCTTACACGAAACAGAAAAAATATATATAGTGGTGCAGACAATATAAATACAAAATAGATAAATGAGACATATGTATTTGTATAAATAAACGCCATAAATGAATATGATATAAAAAATATTAATATAAAATAACTTACATCAGAAATAGGATTGTAAAGTTAGAGAAGCAGCATGAGTAAATAAAGTACGGAGACAGCGTTTCAGGATAAATTTGTTAGGGGATTGCTTAATATTCAACGGAAGCTCATTCCATATAACTGTCACTGTAAAAGAGTTTGTCAAAAAACTAGAGTGATGAGAGGGAGTTAAGAGCGAGAGAGTATTAGAAGAACGGAGATCACGTTCATGAAAGGAAGATAGGAATTGGAATCTGTCCTAAAGTATTGAAAGTTTCCGAATAGGAAGCCGGCCGAGACTAGAACGGTAGTGGGAAATATGATCGTATTAACGCAAACCGAAAATGAAACGAAGACCGTTGTTTAATAGACGATCCAATTGATTAAGGAGTTCTTGAGAGATATTAGTGCAGCACACGTCACCGTAGTCAATTATGGGTAAAACCAAGGATTGAATAAGAAGGGTTTTGGTTTTGGTAGGAAGAAAATGTTTTAATCGATAGAGAGCACGAAGCGTTCCGGTAACCTTACTGCTGATTTTATTAACTTGTGTATCCCAGATTAAGAAAGAGTCGATAAACAGGCTAAGATTCTTAACGGAGGTGCTGTAAGGCACTACCACGTTATTAAAATAATTACAGGTACATTTTTTAAGCTGGACATTTGCCGTTTGCTGTCCAAGATAATGGCTTGAGTCTTGGACGGGTTTACAGAGACACCAAACTTTTGTTGTCAGTTTATGATGTTGGTCAAATCAGTATTAATACGAGCAATGGCATCATCCAGGTCAATTTACTCTGCCTGGGTGTATAGTTGCAGGTCATCAGCGTTTAGATGGTAAGAGCAGCTAATAGATTTGGTGACAAGGTTTATGAAAAGGAAAAATAATAACGGAGAGAGAATGCCACCTTGTGGCACACAAGCATCAATTCCCAACCACTAGGACAAATCATCACCCAGGCGAACCGCTTGGCGTTCTCGAAGATAGGATGCGTACCATTCCCGAAACGAATCAGAGACTCCGACGTAAGAGAGAATAGAGAGGAGAACTTCGTGATTGATAGAGTTAATATAAAATAGAGTTATAATATAAAATAATCTTTAAAATTATTGGTTTAGAAACCTAATTTTTTGATGGTCAGTCCATTTTTCTAAGATTACACTATCTTAAATTTGAAGTATTTTATTAAATGAGATTGAATTTTAATAAATCTTTACCGTCAAATTTTTTTTTGCACAATTTGTATGATTCCCCGTAGGCAATCTAATCAATTTTGAATCGAGTTTTACTCACAAAATGTACTCCATCTAAATTAGTTATTCAAGTAAAAATATATAAACTTGCGCGAACGGATATTAAAAAACAAAATTTCCTGAATCTGAGTACATGCTACATCTTATCTAATAATGGCGTAGATTACTTACTACACATTAGAACTTTCTTTGTATGAGGCGGCATAAAAGCCGATCAAAAGACATTGTAAATGGGCAGCAGTATACCCAGCCTGCCCAGTATGGCAATAATTAATATATTAACATGACTTGGTAGGTCTTTAGGTCTTTAGGTTCTAAGCAGCTCAAAACCACACACTGTGGCGTAAATTTGGTAAATCCAATGTCCAGCAATGGACGTCTGTGGGTTGATAGGATTATTGTCCTAATTCCAAGATAAGTTGAACTTTAAGCACTTGTGTTATAAATATCTAGATTATGCAATAGAATAACTACAAATATAATACATATTTAACTCGCAGACACTAAACATAAAATAAACATATAGATGATAGTCTTAGATGGAGATCGACGCCACGACTCTAAGCACACAAGATAAAGACAATACTGAATGTGTCATCGGGTCCATCGTATGGGTAAAAAATCAAGCAAATGAGCAGAATCTACATATGTGAATGGACATCTTAGGGCTGGCATGATGACTCAGTAATTTTAATACCGTTCTTGCTTTTCAAACTGTTCTGCAATGCAAGATATTTCAAGATATTTATAAGAAAGAATAGAGTCCACGTACTAGTACGTGTCACCGCAGCCTATAATTTTTGTAATATTACAAGAATATCACTAGTGCATTGCCATCCTTGTGACTTGAAGATACTATGTTAATTAGTAATTTCACACCTTTAAACCGGAACACGGCAATGCTAACACTGCTATTTGACAGTGGAAATAGGTGAGGTGAGATGGAGGTACCATCCTACCAGCCATTGGAAGTCAACTACTGGATATAGGTCTCCCCAAGAAAAGAGGAATTTTGTTCATGATTGTCGCGCTTGGCAAGCGTGTTGGCAATCGCAGAGCGCAGAAGCTGCTACGGAAATACTGCTGCTCATCTCCACCCAGTGTATTTGAGCTGCTCTATTCCGGATGGATATATCACCATCTGTCGCTCTGCTACCTTAGTCGCCTCATACAGCACCTATTACAAAGCGAGGCACTATTCTACTCTGCCGGCACCTCACAGCCACGGAGGTGCCGGCAGAGTAGAATGCAGACGACCTTTGTCTTAGTAAGGTGATGAAATAACCTTTGAACTATACTTATAAAGGGTAAAGGTTATTACGTCGTCTAAGGTATTGAGGTAAAGATCGTAGGCCGTATTTCTTACTCCAAGTGATTTCAAATACCTGTGAAAATATTAAACTGCTTAAGAAAATATTGGTCAATCTTTATCATGTAGTACATATATAATTTAACGCTTTTCTTGAAAAAAAATCTATCGATTGACCTCAGGCATATAGTCCGATTTGCCATAATAATATAGCATAAATGGATGTATTATACTGACTAATGTTAGACATATATATTATTATTATAAAATGTGTAAGTTTTACTGTTTTTTATGATTTAACTTTAAATAATATCTTATCGACTGATTAAAAAATATATTTAACCTTAATCTTCTTCTCCACCGTAACATCATAATTATCATCATGGCAGCGTTACTGCTGAACACAGGCTTTCCCAAGAAAGAGGGCATATGTCCATAATTGCCGTGCTGTAAAAATGTGCCGTGGGTGGCAATCGTAGAACGTAGTTTCGCGACGGGGATGCTGCTGCCCATCCCTGACTTGTTATATTTGAACTACTCGGTTTTGGGTGGATATTCCACCACCTGTTAATTCCAATGCCTTAATCACATCCACTAACGACTACGAAGACTCCTGGTACATGGGTTGGTACTATTTACTCCACCTCTTCCAGTACCTCACGGCAAACCTAATAAACTAAACCATGTTTATTAAAAATGGAGATCTCTACCTAATATAGCGTTTGTATGTAAACTCAAAAACAACATCGCCGAAAAAACTCTTTTATTAATGATAAGTAACACGACAAAAAGTTTACATAAACTTTATTTTATCTCTATATTTTAACGGGAAGGGAGTAACAGTAGTAGTAAGCACGGATTACTAGTAATTTCTTAGTATTTATGTTTATTTTAGAAAAAAATAGTTCTACGAATTCTACTTGTATTTTTTAATTGTATAAGCATATTGAATTTTAGTAAAAACATAACTTATAAATATTTCAATACAATTACATAATTGATGTCATTTTTTTGGCGATTAAACGAACATAAGAAGGGTCTGATGGCGAATTCTGTTGTGTTCCTACATTGTGCGCTAAAGGTGTTGATTGCGATACTTACTAAGTTTTATGATCAATATATGTGATTCCTCTACTATCTTTACTCCGTAAACGCGAGTCAGGTCGATATATGAGATGTTTTGTGAATTCATTTATTATTATTATTTAAATCGGATTAACGGTATCGATGTCTAGGCAACACTGTACATCGAGGTACAGATCAAAGCCTAAGATAAACAAAGCACTTAATGTAAAATAGATTTGGTTGTTTGCAACAAATTGAATTACCACCGTTTACTGGATAATTATTCAACTGTTGGTGACTACTGATATTTGAGTTAGATTTACTGAGGTGCAAGTTTCATATACTGAAATATGTTTTAAATATAATATAGGTTTAAGCCATGACGTAACGGCAGAGTAGAATAGTACCTCCCACTGCACCAGATGTCGTTTGAGGCTACGAAGGTTCAAAAACTGATATATGGTGGTATATCTAACTGGAACAGTGCAGCTAAAATGCACAGGGCGCGGATGGGCAACAGCATCCTCGTCGCGAAAGCTGCGCTCTGCGGTTGCCAACACGCTTCCCTAGCGCGGCAATTAAGTAGTGGTTGAAATATAAAATATCAACTAAACAATTCTTGTAAAGTTTATTGTGACCAGTGGTATTATAAAAGAAAATTGTAAATGTTGAAGAAGCAAATAAATTATGCTAGGGTTGAAACACATTTTAATTTCGCTCCAAGCATACTTTGCTTGCTTACTATATGCAGTATACGGTGCAGTATTGTCTATGTTGTAATTCACACAACGTTTTACACATTGACTTGACTTCTGAAAGGAACTTTTTTCGAAATAAGTCGTATAAAAACTTGTTTTACAAACATCAGCCAACAGAGGAATCACAAATATAATAATCAGAAATACAACAAACACAATTTTTATCGAATAAAATGGCTATAATTCAAAATAGTGAAACTCCACTAAATGCGGCTTTGGGCATTTCAAATGGTTATTGAATACATACGGACACACGTCTAACCAAGAAGTATGCTGGTGAAATTATAAACCTTCCATATTCCTTGTGATAAACTTCAAAATGTTAATAACACAACAACGTTGTGTTTACACAAAGTTGTTCCATCACTAATTAGTCGAGACCATTTTACTAGGTATTAAACCGTATCCTTATGGGACGTCTACAACGTAATAACACGTCTGGCACTCCACAGCTGATGCTTCTGAAGTTGTTTATATGTTATGCCTTCAATACATTGCTTCATTTCACTTCACTTGTAGATTGTTATTATCGGTTTCGCTTTATTGATCGCGTAGTGTACTCGAAGACTACCAGTGTTTGTAATTACACCAAATATAATAGGTATGGCATGCTCCTTAATGGGTATGCCCAGCAGTGGACATTCTATAACTGCTATGATAATAATGATGAATATTACATTTACAATACTCGTATATATTTTTTAGACATGCTTCATAAATATATTGTACATTACCAGGACTCCGTTGGACAATTTAAATGGATACAAAGTTAAAACTCTTGATTGACCTAAAATAAAACGAAGTATATAAAAGTTATGTATTTATTTGTTGTGTTAACTGCTTGTCAGCAGCAATAAATACATGCATACGGTAATCAGGTGTCATGAAACATCTCTATTCAATATATTGTATCAGTCCGTTTCATCTCATTAATATCTATAAAGGTTGGAATATTTTGAATGGGGATTTCACTGACAGATGCCAATTCTTACTACAGCCGTGGGTTACCGGCAGTGTAAAATGGTACGTCCCTCTGTACTATGTCATTTAATAGACGCTATGTCTAGGTGACGGTATATCCACCCGGAACCGCGTGGCTCTAATGCACAGAGCGGGGATAGGCAGCATTATCTCTCTTGCAGCATCAGTGTTTCCTTGCACTCATGTCTCGCGGGACAATTAAGAGCAAATTGTCTGTTCAAATTAAATAGGCTCCAAAACTACCAGACTGATTTAAAAAAAAATATACTGTGAGAAGTTATCGCGGGTGAACATAGGTTAGATTATATTTTCAAAGATTACTCCTAACTTTTTGAACCTCACTACAACACCAATAATGTAAAGGTATACATTTGTTTATTAGCCGTGATTAATTTAAAGTTTTTACTTAATACCTGTTTCTGGGGTGGGCTGTTAGTCATGTATCTATATCATCATAATCATTATCATTATCACCATCATCTTCACCATCATACCAGCCATTAGAATTCTACTGTTGAACAAATACCTCTTCAACTTAGCCCATAATTGCCGCGCCTTAGTCGACACCTGATGCAGTAAGAGGTACTATTTTACTATGCCGGTACTACGTGGAAATCTACTCTACCTCACGTCAATTCCTGTATTTGTATATACTTTTTAAACTATTTCCGCTTGCGGCTCCTGAGTCGCCTCTTATCCAGTAGAATATATTTCCGGAAATCAATGTCACTTACAGTGCGTTTTGTTAAAGCTGCAGACCACCTTTAATATCAAACTGGCCGTCATATGCTTGGAAAAGACGGACACAAGCATAGTGCGGGCAGATATTGAACTAGTTCAGGTGGTTCTTTATCCTCTTTCTTTAGAATGTTAAGGTGGTAAACATATATAAAGCCCGCGAGATTGTAAGCGAAATTGTAAGCATCGTTATATCACAAAGATAACACTTGCGCATCCCTTGTGATCTGAGGATTACCGTCATCATCACATCAGCAGCTAGGTCTTCCCAAGAAAGTATTGTTTTTTTATTGTAAATTAAATTGCGCGTGGTTGCAATGCCAGAGCGTAGCTTCGCGAAGAATATGCTACTACCTATCCCAACGCTGGTGAACTTGAATTGGAGTTACGTTATTTTAGATGAATATACCGCCATCTGTTGGTTTTGGTCTCTCAATCACCTCTTACGCATGTAGGTACTATTTTACTCCGCGGCAATAATCTGAGGATATTAATTATCTTACATTATAAAGAAATAATTAAAAACAAGGTTAGCGCATGCACGCACATGCAGACGACTATATGATATTTGCCTTTAATAATGTACTGTGTGAGTTTTCGAATAAATAATTATTAAATTCCCACAACATCTCAAAGATTTAACTAATTCCGTAATAAATCGCTTAGAACACTTGTGCTACGGACATCAGACAACAGAGGAATCTAAAATATATTACTAAAATACATATCATTAACACCCAGACACAAGACAAATTTTAATATCATCGTAAATATACATTATATAAATCACCTTTCAGACCAAGTATTTACTAATTCTGAGTGGGGATGGAACCCACGACCTTTGGCGCACAAGACTACCGCTAAGACCAAGACCGTTTGCGCTATTGAGCCCATCTGAAAATTGCTTAGTAACTAAGTTATTACAATCAAAACCTATCCTAAACTAGCATCTTTTATTATTTAGTATAGTCAAATGCAGCCTATTCCTGATAAAATAACGAACTGTGTTAACACGGAAAAGTAATGAGGTAAGCCATTTAAAGGTGCCACGTATTCGACATTAGTGCCACTCTCACTATGTTCCGGTTAGAAGAGTGAGAGAGGCGGGTGATATAAATGAAAAATGTGATATAATATCTTGAAGTCACAAGGTTGACAACACGCTACTGATATCCTTGTGATATAACGAACGTCTAAACAGTGTAGCAACTGTAAGCTTGTTTATCGATCTGGTCTAATAAAAGAGTAACTATTTCGCCTAGTGTGTCATCACCGAATCATGTGGGTCAAAAGGAATATCTTTATTTTTTAATACCTGTAATAATAGAGGATAGCAAATAAGCGTTTTCATAATAGAGTCCTCGTATGGGTAAGAGTCATCGCAAGAATCTGCTTTCTAGTGCGTTCTCAACCTCTAAGGACGTCGTCACATCACTCAATAATTTCACTGCCAGGATCACCTTGCAAATTGTAACACAGCAATGAGTGCAATGCTATTCAGCAGTTGAAGTAGAGGGTAAATTAACCTTTTAAGCGTCAAATGAAGGAATATAAGTCCTTATAAAAGGGGTTTCCATAATGCTTTCAGTAATAACTAGACCATCTGTATGTATTCAATGTGTGGCAGCTTTAGATGCGAGTATGGAATATTGGAAGGTCACCCGCTGTGCGATTGACGGGCTGCAAATGTGGCCGCTCTGTTTTGACGGTAGTCATTAAAGATCAGGAACAGATTGAACTGTATTTATGCCACCGATACTGCATATTAAGTTTGAAAGCCGGACACAAACGCATTAGGCGCATTATAACCTAAGTTTTGACTTCGCCCGCGTGAATAATTATATAAAATCACGTGACATCTCGGATTTTGACCTCGAGATAAGTAGCTTAAACCACTTGTTTTACGGATATCAGATAGCACATAAACTACAAACATTACTTTTCACTTAAATACGTATAAGTAACACCTAAATATTATCAAATACATGTTTGTGCTAGGTAGAGATCAAACCCACAACCCTTGGCGCATAAGACAGGACTTCCTTATATGACTACCATCTGCGCCATCTGGCTTGTGATAATACCATTTTTCAAGCATTAAACATCAATATCATTATCCTAGCAGTTCATTGAATTATATTCTTATGTATTTCATTAATGAAACATACAAACCTCTTTTGTTTTATTATAAGCGGACCAAATAGTTTTGCCATTACCAAGTACACAGAGTAACCAATTTCCTAGTTTGGTACATTGAATTAGTCCACACGCTGTTAGGTCTAAATCAAGGCACAGTCACATTCTAGCTGGCTAAGTGCTATTAAGACATTCGAGTTATATCCTTGGAGAACGCCCAAGGTAATGTGTTTGGGTAAACAGCGGACGTTTTGGGTTTCTGGAGCAAGAGATTAAGTTTGTTTCTTACGCTCATTCAAGTAGAGCAAGATAACGTTTCCGAGTTTTCTGGTCTGTTCTCAGTGCGAGATGTTTTTGTATTTATTTTTATGTTTTGCATTGTACGAGACGTGTACCTTTATAATGTAACAATGATCATTTCCTAACAAGAATCGTCAGTAGTCTGCCGCCGAAATTTGCTCTTTAATATCCTCTTTTTTAATGATTACAGGAGATTTAAACCTTTCTTTTCAGATTGTCATAGGCCTCCCTGAGAAAGGAGAAATTTCGCCTACGATTACTGCACTGTGTAGACATTTTACGTATTTTGTGATGGTTGCTACTGGCCATCCGCATCCTTTGCATTAGTTAGCTCAAATAGCTAACTAATGGACTGTTCTTACTCCTCTTACCCATATAATAATGGTGACCTCTCAAAAAAACATCGCTCCATCGTGAACTATTGTGACATTAGCTGCCTGTCGTGAGCGAAGCCTAAATATTCGATTTACGTAGTCAACCCGCCTATCACGTGATGGGCCGGTCGTACGGAAAAATCGTACTTATGTCGCGGGTTAGGTTTTGTTATGTATAAAATGGACTCGGAGAAAATTACATTGCTGCTCTCTTCTTGGGATTCACCTCGATATACCACTTACAAAACTACTCACCTAAAGCGTTAGCGGTTTGGAGACGCCTAATGACGAAGGGCTAATTTGCACCCAAGTGGTATAGGGCAGTATCGTCTGCAAAGAAAGCGAGTTCTACCATGGAGGTTTTGGGAATATCATATACGTCCAACGGGTGGATTTTTTCAATCGTTCCTTTTACGCGATAGCGAAAGGAGTGCTTCGCTAAAAAATCTCGAACAATGAGAATCAGTCTGTCTGGCACATTGAATTGGTATAGCTTATAGACTAACCCATTGTGCCAGACTTTGTCAAACACTTTTTCGTCGTTGAAAAAGTGCTGCTGTGAACACCGATCGTTTGCGGTTGTAATGGGAGAGGTCATTTTCCGTGAATTCACCACAATTGATGCAAAAGTGCAGCGAGCATAAACAGAACTGTTCGTTAATGTAATAATATCTAATATTTAAGTATAATCGTTTGCAAAGACAATATTTTTTTGACGCATGACGCTCATATAGTTCACCTAACGATTTTAGTAAGCTATTGCGTCTATACTAGGTAGGATCCTTTTGTCTTTGCCGGGCTTTGGAATGCCAATGACGTCAGCGTCTTTTAACATGTCAGGAAACATTAAGTTGGATATGAAATTCCGTCTGAGCATTAAGACATTTTTGGTCTGAGGGACCTGATTACCATTTGGACCTAATAAACATTGGTAGGATCAAGCTCCAGCGGGTGTCCATCGCTTTGACATGAACGGGATTCGCGGATAGGGTACTTGGACTGCACTAGGACCTTAGGCTATCTGCCAGGCATTCAGCTTTTTGATCGTCTAGGAAGGCGATGGAACTATCGGGGCGTTAACCACCCAATACTATACGATTATTGTTGTCCACAGAATAAAGGTTAAATCACACAAATGCATTAGTGTGTGAGTTGAAACAGGCGTGCTTGTTTATTTTCAAAGGGAATAGCAATTTGGCTTATCTGTGGAATTAATCCGTTGTGTGTATAATAATAGTTTATTTAATTGGCTATGGATAATTAGCCAATGTTATCAAATTAGATAATCATTTGGTAGTGACAGTTATTAATAACATAACGTGAAATGAAATTATTGATAATTTGGCTTTATACCTTGTGTTTATGCGTTAACACATATAATTAATCATGCTGGCATATATGCTTATACGTATCTACGTGTTTCGGGTAAATATACTTTATTTATTATATAAGAAAACACAGTTTACAATTCAAACTTGCATTCTTTCCGAATTGAATAATTACATTACCAATTATGCAACCGAGATAAGCTTTATAAATATTATTTTTCCTTGTGTTTTTAAGATTTCCTTGTGTTTTTCTTTTAAAAAGATTTTGTATACAAGAAGTGTGCCGTGGTTTCTCCGCATAGTTTTCGTTTTTTGTTTAAAAGAAGGGAATTAATTGTAGCTTACCATACTTGCTGACAATCTACCTTTCCTTAAATGTGTAAATTTTATATTACTTTTTTCATTGCCGTTATCTCGCAGTTAAATGCTGTTAGGTAGGTTTTTAAACTGCACGGGCAGACATTTCTTTTACGATGTGTATGAATGTTTTGAAGAAAAAAAAACACGCTAGCCCAGTGCGGTAATTGTAGGCTAAATTCCTCTTATCTTGGAGAGGCCTATGTCCAGCAGTGGACTTTTAATGGCTGGTATGATGAAATGCCGCGCTAAGCAAGCGTTACGGCAATCGCAGAGCGCAGCTTTACGACAGAGATTCTACTGCCCATCCCTACCCTGTGCATTTGAGCTGCACTGTTCCGTATGAATACACCGCCATATATCGGTTCTGGTACCTAAGTCGCCTTTTACGACACCTAGTGCAGTAGGAGGCTATATTCTACTCTGCCGGTACCTCACGGCAATTATGGGCATATTTTCTCCCCTGGACCTATATCCAGCAGTGTACATTTTACGGCTGCTAGGTGACGATCGTACAAGCAGTGCTCAGCTTTTCATGAGACATAATAAAAGTAGCCAAAGTTACTCCTTATAACTTCAGCTATATACTGGTCTTGTTAAAGTCCCACTCGTTTTAGACAACAAAAAAAGACAAGTACTCGTATATATATATATGTGTACATATATATATATATATATATATATACCGTGTATACTTTTATATTTGCAATTAATAAATGTTAATTTTGATTTGTAAACAGCTGCTTTATTTTATTTACCTGAATATAATATACGGATAAACGCAACATGTAGCACCGATTTTTAATTATGTATTATATAATGTGTATAAGCATGGATTACTATTGTTTAACAATAATAATAAAACAACAGATAGCTTTACAAATAATGTGTGAAAAGCTTTCATTTTGTAAAAATAACCATTTGATGTAATAAAGGAGTCGCATATGATTTACTCAGGAAATATTTCAACTGTTGAAATAATATTTTTCGGTTCTAGTAGTCGCCAACCTTTACCGAGGCCCTCTCGCTTCGCTCGCCCGGTTCGTTATAATGTTCGTAATATAACCAGCTATTTTATTTCTGTTGATCCTAGGCATATTATTTTGTATAAATAATATTGTTTTATGTAAATAATTTTCTAATGAGTACTTTATTTAGCAGTCGCTTGCAAAATCATAACTTTATAAAGTATAATTTAGTGAAGCGTTAATTTTCAAATGATATTTTTTTTAATTCTCACTACATCTCATACATTGACCGAACTCATTAGGTGTTGTGAAAGACGACTTAGGTACCAGAACCGATATACGGAACAGTGCAGCTCAAATGCATAGGGCGGGGATGGGCAGAGAATACCTGTCGTGAAAGCTGTGCTCTGCAATTGCCAACACGCTAGCTCAGCGCGGCAATTGTGGGCAAAATTCCTCCTATCTTGGAGAGGCCTATGTCTAGCAGTGGACTTTTAATGGCTTGTATGAAATCGCCGAGCGCAGCTTCATGGCAGTAATGCTGCTGTAGTTTACTTTCAAGTACAATAATAAATCTTAAACATCGCAGATAAAATCAACAGAACTAAAATACGAGATCATTTGGCTGAATTTAACGGGCATGCATCAGGCATGCATACATTTTGTGACTCATTCATTTTTGTTATGACCCCACCAGTGTCATATCACAAACTATAAATGACAAAGTAATTTAACGACACATTGCCACTCGGGAATTCATATTTTGTTTGGTATAACACAAGTTAGTTGCTTACGATATACGAGACAATGTAACGAGTCATTCGATGGTTCCAACATTATGTATATCTGCTTTAAAATTTGGCTAAGTTTAATTTCACAGTTTTATTTCACTAGTGGCGAATTTTAGCGTGTTTGTATATATGTATTCCTATATATATTTTTTTAAATAAGTAACAATCACTTGCATTTATTTAATAACTGACGACAATGTTATAATTGATAATAAAATTCTAAAAATAGTCTTAAATATTTATAATTAGATATATAAATAGCAGAGTAGCTGCCTTGCGCTCGAACAAAAGTGAGGCACGGCGCGTGCAACCAGTCTATTGCAGCCTTTCTCTATCCATCGTCGTATCTATTTTACTAGGATGGATTTTTTTAAGAAATATTGATCTACATTATTACATAAAATTTACTGTTCTCAGCTATGACAAAATTTATTTTCGCATGCCTCTTATATACCTACGGAATAAAATCACAAATTTCTCAACATAACTTCGTAAAACGATTTTAAAACGTTAAAAAATTGTGATAATTTTATGATAAACCACCACCTAAATTTTATTTTTAGACGTAGATGTATAAATATTTTACTGTGTCTGGCTGTGAAACATGTATATAAGTAACACTTTTAGTTAGGTTGATTTATGAGATGTATAAAATTATTATTATTAATGGTTCACTGAATTCATATCCTATTAAAAAGGGGTGATTTTAGAAACATAAACCTATTTATGGTCTTACATTATCTTTTAGCCATCCATAAGAAAAAAATGAAAGGCTGGAAGACAAAAAAGGGGAATTGTTATCACAAAATACGCGGCAATGCCGTCATATCGATTTACGGAAAAAACTCCGTGGAACCGCAACTTCTCGCAGAAAACAACGTATAAACATGCGCCCATTTTCCTTATATCCCGCCACGTCAAAGTTTTCTTGCTATGTTTTTGTGGGGGGCACTGAGCCGGGCAAGATATACTAGTTTTATTCCGCACTACCTGGAATGACCACCAAAGTCTGTTTATACAATATCAGTCGTACATTTAAGGGGCTATATATGGTTCTGTACAAATTATTTATTATTACCACTTGACAGACCCAGGGGATTTCGAGAACATTTGTGTTTGTTCTGTGTCTGGATGTTAAACAATAATAATTTAAGTATTATAATTTGTAATATCTCTTATCTGATATTCGTAACAAGAGTAGTTTACGCTCTTTATCACGAAGTCAGATAAGATGTTGTGTTAATTTGTTTATTATTTTTAACAGATTTCCACGCGCAGGGTTTTTTATTTACCTTTTATCAGAGACGATTTCTTGCTATTCTGTTAAGAAGTGTGTGTGTATGTTACTGTCTAACAGCCGAACTATGCCAAAACTTGTGGTGAACATTCAAAAGACATATATTTTTCTTGGGTACATGTTTTTTTGGAAAAATTATTATAGCCTATATCCAGGTTCTCTACAAATCCTCTAGACTATCAACAATCTCTATGTCAAAGTTCACCCAAATCTATTTAGGTTTTTACCGTGGAAATGCACTTCCACATTTACATTTTAGTATTTATTATCATAAATACTTAATTCGCAAGGATTTCTTACATGTGTGCGGTTTTTTTCGTTGCTACTTTATTTGGAAGTAGCCCTAGAGTATTAAGAGAATAGAAAAGTACTTCCCCCTGTATCAATTGCCATAAAAGGCGTCTGAGGCCTCAGGTCCTTCAATTAGCGGTATCCATCTCAAGCAGCGTAGCTCTAATGCACAGAGTGGATATAGTCGATTAAGGGCACAATTCCCTCTTTACTGGAAGGGTATACGTCCAACAATGAATGTGTAACAGCTCATATGATAATGATATACTTGTAAATGTACATATACCTTCATCATTATATATTTTACGCAATAGTATAAGTTTATATATAGGCTGTCGTAGAAAAATTAAGATCAGAAGTTTTTTTTTCACGCTAGCAATTTTAGTCGACTGGCTTCCAATTAGGAGTTGCCAAAGCGTTCTTGTTTTAACCTAATAAAACTAAATGAAGAAAGTTTGAAAAGCCATTCAATAAGGTATTTGAAAAATTGCACCTTAAATTACGCTCGAATCCCAGAGAACAATTTCCACAATAGTCTTTCTAGTCCTTTGTGCGAGAAGCACTCAATAGCCCAGTTTGTAATCTCCGCTTGCGATGAAAAAAATCTCAAACTTTCAAGTTCCTTTCAAGTTGAAATATTTACTTTACCGAAGAAACTAAAGAGCGACTCAGTAAACGGTCCTCATTTTGAAACAGTGAACCCTGAAAGCGTTATCTCGTTGGAACGAAGTTAAGAAAGTTGAACGAAGAAAGTTCTTTGGGTCCCATCGCTAATATCGAAACAGGGACATGTGATGAGGTTCCGTATTCATCCACCCGTGAATCTAATAAGTTTGGCAGTTTCCAACCCATATCTGTTCGGGTGGATATCTTAATAAGAATTATTAAAGTTTCCGAAGGTTGATTATGATATAAGTGCCAATAGAGAGTTGCCTGATAACGTAACCCTAATCTTTATAACTATAGTGTGGAAGTTCCATTACTCTAGTTAATACGTGTTGAGATATATATTTATACCAAATATATTCTAGATTATTGAGTTATATTTAGGCCTTCATTTTAAAGTGTAAAGTATTAAATTCGCCAATTCAGGTTCTATACTTATTTGACTTATAGAAGAGTTGATGAAACCTAATGTATTGGTAGTACTTGTATAGCAATAAATGGCTTGACTAGCGACCTCTCCTTATTTTGGAATTATTTACAATTAATATATCAGTTCTAATGTAGGTCGTGTTCGATTCTTGGATGGTATACTTGCGGAAATTAATAAATATAAGAAATGTTTGCACCAACCTAAATTTTTTAATAACAATGTTTTTAAATTATTATTTAATTAATTTTACTATATGAGCATGGTTTATATTTTGTAAGTTTACAACAAATAAAGTCAAAGACTAGAAAACCGATTTTAAAAACTCTTTCATTAATGGAAAGTGTTATAAACAAAAATAACCTATATTTTTTCGGAATGAGGAACTACGAGAGTGAAACCGCGAAGTAAAAACTGAAACGCTGTTAAATGAGAAAATTATTCAGATTTTTATAGCAACCTACCAAATTGAAAATACTTTCTGTATCTCGAGATATTATACACAAATTACATAAGTTTAAGTAAAGGTAAAGCTTGCCGTGGGGTACCAAAATAGAATAGCATACCTTCCCCTATGCCCAGTGTATACTGGCAACTAAGGTACCAGAACAGAAAGATAGCGGTAGACCGATCCATAACAGTGTAGCTCAAATGGCACGGTCGTGATGGACTGCGATTGCCACCCGCTTGCCCAGCACGGTAATTATAGACAATATAATAATAATTTACCCTTTTTGGGGAGGCCTACTTCCGGAATACATTTAACGTCTCCTGTGAAGATGATAAAAGCTTTTGTAACAAATCCTCATGCCGCTACTTTTAGTATCCGGCTAACCGACCAGTCAACTACCCAAATACTTTTTAGTGCTTTTACGTTAATTTTTTTCTCGAAACCTCCAATATATTTCCGGGCGACAAATATTAAACGCCGGTATTGTGTTGGAGGCTTCGAGGGCACATTGTCAGGAAGGCGCGGTTTGGCTCATAGCCAACGCCCCTGAATTAGAACAACCGTATATCAGAGAAGAATTCTAAAAGCAAGGAGGTGGAAATAATGATTTAACAGCGGGTGTTTGATGTATCTTCATCTTCTTTTTAGAATCCATTGAGACTAGAGTACTGAATACTTAAAGAAACTTAAGGTCTTTTTATTGCTGGTGGTGTCATCTTCATACCAGAAATTTAAAGTCCACTGCTGGACATAGGCCTCCTAAAGAAAGAGGGATTTTTGCCCATAATTGCTGCGCTGGGCAAGCGTATTGGCAATCGCAGACCGCGGCTTTTGCGACGGTATTGGTTCTGATTCTTTAGTCGCCTTTTACGACACCTGGTACAGGAGGAGGTACTATTCTACCCTGTCGATACCTCGTGGCTTGTGGTGGTGTACTATTCATTTGTCTCTGTTACGAAAGGCTACGGTTTGACTTTTATTCAGGACAGGAGCTCCATGGTTCAACCTGCCAGTTCATAAATCAAAACGTAAAAGTAGCCTTAATTACTCTTTATAACAACAGCTATCCGTGGAATTTTTTTAAAAATACCCAGAGTTTACCACAAACAGGCAGACAGATAAACAAAAAACTAAAAAAAAAAAATTTTTGTAAGTAATAATGTTCAGGTGCCTATTTTAAAAGGCTTGTATTCTATTAATGTGTAAAGGTATTTCTATTTTATTTATATGTATAGAATAGCAGTTTAGTTTAGTTCAGTTACCCTTTGTTTCACCGGCGAGGTGAAGAAACTATAGTAAATACTTAATATAAAAATAATGAAAAGGTACGTAAATATAAATATTGCTTCCATAATTTAATTTAAGGTATCTCTATAAATATATGTATGTAAAGAAATTAGTTCTTTAATTATCTGTGGACCTATCTATGAATAGAGGGCGCGACTGACAGTGCCAACTTAATGACGTTTTTAAAATATGGCGATAGGGTAGATGAATAAAAATTAATAAAAAGTTTACTAATTGTGTAATAAAGGAATCGACTAGCTAATTAATAAACTTTAAATGTCGTTTCTTTGTATTTTCAGAGCAACACGTTTATTATTACAAGATTCCTAGATCACTATCGAATTGTCTTATATGTATATTTAAATATGTTACTAGTAACTTTCTAATGGCGAGAAAATCTCTTTTTCCGTGAAACGTTTTTATTCTATGATTTCTACGGTTTAACGAATGAGTCGTTGAAAATCGACTTGAACTATCTGGCACAGATAAGTTCTCACTATAAATATCTGGTAATAGATTTATGCATGGTCGTTTAAATTCAAAGTTGAATACAGAAGTGGGTCTTTAAGCCTTTGTTATAGAAAATAACGTGCTAGCTATAAAAATAAAAATTTTACATAAACGAATTAGTGTCCAATTATTTAAAAAAAAATCATTCAAAAAATGTCGTTTGATTAAATTATACTTGATAAATTTGACATTTTACAAACTATTGTTTTAAAAAAATCTACTCATTAGTCAATATATTTACTAAATGTGATATATAATATGTATGAGTTTGCAAAATAATATTTTGTCAAATGATAAGGTTTTTAAACGTAGGTTTTTTAATCAGAACGATCATATATACGGATATTCAGCGCATTAAATATAAGACAGCATTCATGACCTTTTTCACGCTGTGTATCATGCAGTCTAATGCTCAGGAGTAGTCGTATAAAACTTGGAATAAAACCTTCATTATTTACAGCTGTATTGTAAAAAATAAATTACTTAATTCAACTACATTTCATTCATTAAACCGACTCCGAGATAAGTAGCTTAAATCACGTATTATAGAGATAACAACGGAATAACAAATATAATACTTAAAATACATAAGTATGGGGAGTAAACTATAATAAAAAATACACAATATAATCACTATCTCACCCGACAGACGTTATTCTGCCTTAACTATACGTGCTGTGAGGTACTGGCAGAATAGAATAGTACCTCCCACTGTACCAGGTGTCGTAAGACGCGACCAAGGTACCAGAACCGACAGAGACAGTGTAGCTCAGATTCCTAGGGTAGGGATGGGCAGCAGCACCGAAAGCTGCGCACTACGATTGTCAACACGCTTGCCCAGCGTGGCAATTATGGGTAGAATTCCCCCTTTCTTGGAGAGGCCTATGTCCAGCAGTGGACTTCCAATGGCTGTGATAATGATGATAAACTATACTTACATATTTATGATAAAAACAATATTCCGACTATAAATTAAGATATAAAAAATTAAATCGACTTAGTACAATCGTGTTAACAAACTCCGTGACACGCATTTTTTTTGTTAAAGATATTTTTCTTGTATATAAATATGTATGTTACACTGGTATACTGTGTTGCAAGGTAAATCACTAGGATAGTCTGATTTGGCAGCTTGCCAACAGTCCTGAGTTGGAACAATCCTATATTACTGAAGAATTCAAAAGCATGAAGGTGAAAAGAGTGATTTAGCTAGCCAAGTTGGTCTGACTGTTTGAATAAAATTAGAACTTGTAAGTCACACTTTACTCGAATTCATTGAAACTTTATAAGGTGGTAGGACAAAGAAAATAACGCATTTTTTTATACGACAGGCAAGTAAAGACACGGCAAAAGACACAAATTTTAATTATCTGAAATTCTCTAATATTTGTCTTTAGTATTTGCAAAATGTTAACATTAATTAAAACCAAAAAAGAATACCTTCAATTAATCATAACCTATAGACAACTTATGCTCGCTTTATTTAAGTATTTTGTGTACTAATTAACTATGTCAAATTTTACTTTTATCAGTTCAATCCAGCATCGAGAAGTAGGGACTATTCTTCTCGGCATGTACCGCACGGCACCAAAAAAATCTAAAATATACCTCATAAAAAGGTATTTCACTCTTACTTATTCTACTACCAAATAGCAGTGGTTGCGTTTTTCCAACTGTTTTTGAATGATTAGCTAAGCTTGGTGAAATTACTGGATAATGTGACATAATATCTTAAAGACACAAGGTTGGCAACGCGCTAGTGCTATCCTTGTGATATTACAAACGTCTATAGGCCGTTGTGACGCTTACCTTCACTTGTACTGTATGCTATCTATATATATACGGTAGAAACAGTCGACTTGGTCTTACAAATATATACATATACCGAAAACATTTCGGATTCAATATCAAAGAAACTTAAGAAACAGTACTTTTCTAGGTGTTATCATTGTTTGTTGAGTCTGTGTGTCACTAAGCTTCCAGTCTTTCAAAGCTCGGTTACTTGTACAATAAATCTAGAGACAGTCTTTAAAGCTGCCTTCTTTTCTTAAAGTAGTGAACTGTGCAGATATATTTATTGAAGGCCAGTCTCCCATTGTTATGTTAGTAAGCAAGTATTTAGATGACTTATTACCACCAGAGCAAATAATATGTTGTTGTAGTTTTGTGATTTATTGGTCACCGTCGGCTTTATTTTTATCTATTTAGTTATCGTTTCTTTCTTCATGTTTCTAAAAGCATTCTTCCAAAAATATAAATTACGTACTTAAGTTTTATTATATTATTTATTATTATACATTATTTATAATTACCCTTTGGCGCACAAATTAGAATCACTACCATCTGCGCTATTAGGTGCTCATATGCTTAATATTTTAAATATTTGTTATTTAAACGATGTTAATAAAAAAATATGATATTAAATAGCATAATTTGAATATAAATAATTCGTGCTATATTGAAATAAAGCACGTTATAAATATTGGCAATGCAAAACTATTATATTTCCATTTACTCGTATTTTAAAGGAATATAGAAAATTATCGATATGGGTATCAAACGAAAGGTTTGTTACATAGGTAGTGAATATTTGTGAAAAATATATAGGAAATTTCCCTTTAAAGGCAAAAAACAATAATTGCTAAAACCTCCACTTTGAAAATTGATCGATTTCAGACAAAACTACGCGTGACAACCGTCCAAAATGAATAAAGTCAACCCACTGAAGATTTGAATACACAAAAGCATTAAAAAAAAGGAAAAATCCTTTTAAGGTATTCATCAACCAAAGCTTTTCATTTAAAGAAAGGAACGGAGATGAAAGCTTACAATATTTTTTATTTATTTCATAGGCGGCTAAAGAAAAACTCTTTAGGCTTAAAGTAATCCATGTGCACTTGTAACCTTCCGTGAAACGATGATCTGGGGTTCCCCTTAAGTTGGCCGTCGGACCGTGAAATCCCCTTAGCGGATCTTGGGGAACGATCTTAGGGGCGCAGCTTGCGATGAATCGAGATTAAATGATCTTTTCTTTTAAAATTTCTTCAAGATAATGCGATAAACCGCCTTTATACTTTGTAATGTGCGGTCTCAGGGATCTGAGTGGGATGGAAGACATTACAAGGTTGTAGGATAATCCTTTTGTGAAAATCTTAAATTTTCTCCAGGCAAGAAAAAGTACTAAATAAATTTGAAGCTATATGTGTTAACATATCGATAAATCGCTTATTTATAATTTATATATATATATATATATATATATATAT